>NW_010589859.1:359757-379918 GCF_000705375.1 Tinamus guttatus
CCAAAAGTTGTAGTCTAGATGAAGTTAATGGGTTATAGAGAGAGGAGTGTACTGGGGCTTCTGTGCCAGATCAAAAGCTTTAGCCTAGGTCTCTCTTTTTTTTTTTTTTTTCCTTTCTGTCCAGTCCTTCAACAGCAGCCTATTAAAATGTGGTAAAGTGGAGTGGTAGTGTGGCCAGCGTGATTTAATCTTGGTTGCAGGAGGTTTTGGGGGAATGGGGTGCATTGAGATGAAGCGTTGTGCTGTTTTGTCTCGGATCAGATGAGTCCATGAGCACTAATATGCTTTCTCAAAAAAAAAAAAAACCCAAACAGCAACAACAAATAACAAAACACACAGCAACAACAACAAAAAAACCCACAACTCTCTTGAGGCTTTGCTGAAAAGCCTCTCCCTGAACTTGTCATCTTTGTGGGGTGGAAAATGAAGCAGCAAAAAAACTTCCTTTCCCAAGTTGCAGGTGTGGGTGAAGTTAAGGAAACAACACCTGTTAGGGTAAAGAATCAGCCAGGAAGATAAGCTTCTGCCATACTTCTGCCATCTGGACTGAAAGCCAGAATGTCAACCTGACCTCTATAAGGTCCTGCATCCTGTTGAAAAAGGGGAGCCAACAGGGGCAGATCCCTTCCTAGGTGGTGTGAAAAAGAAGGCAACACAAGCCCCACATGCCTTTCTTCATAGCTTGAGGCGAGAGCCTGTTCAGTCCCTTTTCACAGAATCACACAGAATCATCTAATGGTTGAGTTTAGCAGGGCCCTCTGGAGATCATCCAGTTCCACTCCCCTGCTCAAGCCGGGTCGCCTAGAGCACATTGCCCAGGATTGTGCCAGACAGCCTTTGATTATCTCAAGGATGGAAGCACCACAATCTCTCTGGGCAAGTGTTCTGATGCTCAGACAACCTCAGATTAAAAAAGTTTTTTTTCTTCATGTTCAGACATTCAGCCACACCTCATAGTTTTTTCTCATCAGCCAACTTACTGAGGGTGCACTCTGTCCCATCATCCAGGTCACTGATGAATAAATTGAACAACACTGGACCAAATACTAGACTAGACTCCAACTAGACTTTGCACTACTGAGCAAAATTGCTTGAGTTCTGCCATTCACCCAGGTCTCAATGCATCTCACTCCTGAGGTCTCCTACCTCCTGAGCATGCTTATGACAATGTTATGGGAGACAGTGTCAACAGCCTTGCTGAACATCCACTGCTCTCCCATCAGCTGTTCAGACAGTCTTCCTGTCATAGAAGGCTCTCACATTGGTTAAACCTCATTTTCCCTTGGTGAATCCATTGCAGCTATTCCTGATCATCTTCTTGCCCTCCATGTGCTTAGAGACAACCTCCAGGAGGAGCTGCTCCATCACCTTTCCAGGGATGGAGGTGAGGCTGATTGTCCTGCCGTTGCTTGGCTTCCTGCCCTCTTTGAAGACTGGCATGACATTGGCTTTCTTCCAGTCCTCAGGCACCTCTCCTGTTCTCCACGACCTTTTCAAGATGAGTAGCTTAGCAATAACATCCGCCGGCTCCTGCAGCACTCTTGGGTGATCCTGTCAGGGCCCATGGATGTGCGGGTGTCAGCTTTGCCTGTGGGATCTCTAACCCCATCTTCCTCAACCAAGGACAAGTCTGTCTTTCTCTGGACTTTCTCCTCAGTCTGTAGGGTCTGGGGTTGCAGAGGGTTGCTCTCAGCAGTAAAGACCAGAAGGTATTCAGTATTTCCTTCTCAGTATCCCTCATTACTAGGGCTCCTGCCCCATTCAGTAGCAGGCCCTCATTTTCCCAGTCTTCCTTAGCCTGCTGTTGTATTCAAAGAAACCCTTCCTAGTCTGATCCCTGCATATGCAGACTAATTTCCCTGTATTTATCCCAAGCATCCTGTCCCTGCTTCCACTTTCTTTGTATTTCCTTCTTCTATTTGGGTTTTGTCAGGAGCTCATTGTTCATGCATGCACTACTCCCCTCTTTGCCCGACTCCTTAGTCATTGGAATGCACCATTCTTGAGTTTAGAGGAGGCGATCCTTGAATACTAACAAGCTCTTTTGGACCCATCTTCCTTCTAAGGCCCTACCCCTAGGATTATCCCAAGAATGTCCCTGAAGAGATCACAGTTTGCTCTGTTCAAGTCCAGGGTTGTATTCCTACTTTTTGCCCTACTTCCTCCTCCCAGGATTGTGAACTCCACTATCTCATGGTCACTGCAGCCAAGGATCCCCCCAACCTTCACAATTCCAAACAGCCCTCCTTGTTTGTTAGTAGAAGATCCAGCAGCACACTTTTCCTCATGGTATCCTTCATCATCTGTGTTGAAAAACGATAACTGATGCTCTCTAGGAACCTCCTGGATTCCTGTGCCTTGTTGTGTTGTTCCTCCAGCAGATGTCCTGGTGGTTGAAGGCCCCCATGAGAATGAGGGGCTGTGATTGGGAGGCTACTTTCAACTGTCACCACCTCATAGAATCACAGAATGCTTAAGGTTGGTAGGGACCTCTAGAGGTCATCTAGTCCAATACCCCTGCACACGTAGCGTCACCTAGAGCACGTGGCACAGGACTGTGTCCAAGCGAGTTTTGAAGATCTCCAGAGAAGGAGACTCCACAATCTCTCTGGGCAGCCTGTTCCAGTGCTCTGTCACCCTCACTGTTAAGAAATTTTTCCTTAAGTTCCTGTGGAACTTTTGATGCTTCAGTTTCTGACTGTTTCCTCTAGTTCAGTGGCAGCTACCAACAGAAAAGAGGCCAGCACCATCCTCCTCGCTCCCTCCCTTGAGGTACTTCTAGACACTGATCAGATCCCTTCTCAGCCTTCTCTTCTCCAGGCTGAACAGGCCCAGCTCCCTCAGCCTCTCCTCACAGGGCAGATGTTCCAGGCCCCTGATCATCCTTGTGGCCCTGCGCTGGACTCTCTCCAGCAGCTCCACATCCCTCTTGTACTGTGGAGCCCAGAACTGGACACAATACTCCAGATGTGGCCTCACCAGGGCTGAGTAGAGGGGCAGGATCACCTCCCTCGACCTGCTGGAGATGCTCTTCTTAATGCAGGCCAGGATCCCATTGGCCTTCTTGGCCACGAGGGCACACTGCTGCCTCATGGTCAACTTATCATCCACCATGACACCCAGGTCTTTCTCCGCAGAGCTGCTCTCCACAAGCTCGGTCCCCAGCCTGTACTGGTGTCTGGGGTTATTCCTCCCCAGGTGCAGAACCTTGCACTTCGCCTTGTTGAATTGCATGAGGTTTTTCACCGCCCAGTTGTCCAGTCGGTCCAGGTCCCTCTGGATGGCAGCACAGCCCTCTGGGGTATCGGCTACTCCTCCCAGTTTGGTATCATCAGCAAACTTGCTGAGGGAGCACTCTGTGCCTTCATCCAGGTCATTGATGAATAAACTGAACAGGACTGGACCAAGGACTGACCCCTGGGGGACCCCGCTAGCTACAGGCCTCCAACTAGACTCTGCACTGCTGATCACCATCCTCTGAGCTCTGCCATCCAGCCAGTTCCTAATCCACCTCACTGTCCACTCAACTTCCTCAACTGTCTTCATTAACTTGCTCTTCCAGAACTAGTGGCCTGTAGCAAGCAGCCACTGCAGTGTCACCCATGTTAGTCTGCCGATTAATCCTTACCCATAAAGGGTAAGGGTTCTTACCTCTTGACCTGCTCATCACCCGCTCCTCAGCAGCATAAAAGACGACTGTTGTGTATTGGTTTCCCAGTAAATTGCCACCAAGTGCATTGTCCGGGGAATGTTGCCACCAAGGATGAGGATAAGGCTGAGGTACTTAATGCCTTCTTTGCCTCGGTCTTTAATACCCAGATCAGTTATCCTAAAGGTATTTGGACCCCCGAGCTGGAAGACACCTGTGGGGAGCAGAATAACCCCTCCCCCGTATTTCAGGAGGAATTCCTGAATTCTAGCAGGTCACTGACCACTCCATTTGGACACTCATGAGTCTATGGGGCCAGATGGAATCCACTTGAAAGTTCTGAGGGAGCTGGCAGAAGTACCTGCCAAGCTGCTCTCCCACATTTATTAGTGGTCCTAATCAACCAAGGAGATCCCAGATGGCTGTAGACTTACCAATGTGACACTCATCTGTAAGAAAGTTTGGATGGAGGATCCAGGGATCTACAGGCCTGTTTGCCTGACCTTGCTATCAGGGAAAGTTACAGAGCAGATCATCTTGAAGGGCTATCACACAGCATGTGCGGGACTGCCAGGGGATCAGGCCCAGCCAACATGAGTTCATGAAAGGCAGGTCCTGCCTCATCAATCTGATCTCCTTCTATGACCAAGTGACCTGCCTAGTGGACGAGGGGAGGACTGTGGATGGGGTCTGCTTGGACTTCAGTAAGGCCTTTGACATAGTCTCCTACTGCCTTCCCCTGGAGAAGCTGGCAACTCATGGCTTAGACAGGTGAACTCTTCACTGGGTAAAAAACTGGCTGGATGGCTGGGCCCAGAACGTGGTGGTGCCAGCTGAATGTGAGCCAGCTGTGTGCCCAGGTGGCCAAGAAGGCCAACAGCCTTCTGACTTGTGTCAGGAACAATGTAGGCGACAGGAGCAGGGAAGGAATTGTCCCCTTGTGCTTGGTGCTGCTGAGGCTGCACCTTGAATACTGTGCTCAGCTTTGGGCCCCTCACTACAAGAAAGGCATTGAGGTGCTGGAGTATGTCCAGAGAAGGGCAACAAAACTGGTGATGGGGCAGGAGCGCAGAGCTGATGAGGGGCGGCTGAGGGAGCTGGGGTTATTTAGTGTGGCGAGGAGGAAGCTTGAGGGGACCTTATTGCTCTTTAGAGCTACCTGGAAGGGGGTTGTAGTGAGGTGGGAGTTGGTCTCTTCTCCAAAATAACCACTGATAGGACAAGAGGAAATGACCTCAAGTTTTGTCAGGGGAGGTTAGATAGTAGGAAAAATATCTACATAGAAAGAAAGGTGAAGATTTGGAATAGGCTGCTAGGGAAGTGGTGGAGTCACCGTCCCTGGCAGTGTTCAAGAAATGTGTAGACAAGGCACTTAGGGACATGGTTTAGCAGACAGGATGGAGATGGGTTTACTGTTGGACTAGATCTTGAAGGTCTTTTCTGACCATAATGATTCTACGCGTTAGGTGGCAATAATAACCTGAAGGTAACAAAGGCAGCCTAACATGTGGTACCTCAGTTTCAGTTCTGAGATGAGGAAGTGTCAGTATGTTTAAGTGAAATGGATTTGGCTGGTCCTATTGTCTCCCCTTTCCAGCCCTCCAGCACCCTCAATCCAAAGAGGGAGATAAAGGCATATCTTCTGTGAGACTCCAAACAAACAAGTCAATGTGCCCCTCCAGGCAGGCATCTTCGACCCTGCCAAATGGCAACGCTTGTGTGGGTGCTGCTATTTCTGCCATCTTAGTGCATGAATTGACAAGCAGGCCATTGACGGCTGCAAGGACACACACAAATGCTCCACTGTGTCACTTCTCACACCTTCCCCTCCTCCTCCCCAGCCCTGATGCCCAATGGACAATGGCTCTATCTGTGCCAAGGTTCACAGCTGGTAAGGGCGGAGGAGAAGCCAGGGCAAGGGTGGAGAAGCCGGAAGAGGAAGGGACTTGAGAGAGTCCAGAGGGATGATGGTTCTGAGAGGGAAGTGATAGTGGGAGAAGGGATCTGGGGAAATATGAGAGGGGCTGGAAAGTGAGGGTGGAGAAGATACTGAGAATTGGCTAAAGAAACACCCAGAGAAGGCAGAGGAGGGGAGGAGAAAAAAGTCAAGAAGGTTGAGGTGGGGAGAATGGAGTTTAGTCATCTTTTCTGCTTAGAGCTGTCATCCTTTTTCCATGAGGCTTCCTGAGGGAGATGTCTCTTTGCTGTGCAGTTACACAGATTAATGCTTTTCTCTGACTCCTCCTGCCTTTTCTGCCTTGGGATTATCCCTCACCACACTCACTGTTCTCTCCTAGGCCTGGGAGAAGGTGGGAGGGTATTACTTTTCTATATAGGTACCTGTACAGGGATAGGTATCTTGTTCAATATCCCCCTCCTAGTACCACAGAAGAGAGAATAGAGATGCATTGTATAGCAGGTTTGGAGTGAGAGTTACTATGGGCCTGAGACATGAAAATGGGTTAGGGATACTTCACTTTTCAAGTTATCCAAAGACACAGTCGTCAGAAATGTTCTTCAGAACACATAAGGAAATTTAGTCCTAAATGAGGGAAGAAGGGAATGCTCTAGAAAATGCAAAGATGCTAGTGAGGCCACTTCCGCTAACTCACTTGATACCTAGTATCAATTATTCCATGTTTTTTGTTGTTGTCGTTGTTGATATTTTCTGCCACTTCTCTGTTCATGTAGGTGGTTGTACCTCCTGACCACTGGAGACCATGTACCTCTTTTCCGCCATGCTCACCATGTTAACTCTTGGCTAAGTCCTGTTCTCTATTTTCATTTCTTATGATGAATACTTCCCTTACATCCTGCGTGAACTGGCATGGGAAAATAAGTTTCTTATCTCAGCAGTGAGTGGATTGCAGTGAGACTTAGAAATAGAAACTCTGATATTGTCCAGGAGCCTACTTAGAGTGCAAAATAACTGTCATGAGAGAGGGGATCATGAGGATACAGTCAGCCAAGGCAGAATGGAGGCTTGGCCTCTCCATGGAGAAGCTGGTGTGTGTTTTGAAAGCCCCTCTCAGCTGTTCTCTTCACTGATTTCTTTAAATTACGTGATATATGTTAGGCTTCCTGGGGCTCATTGGAGCAAAACAGTGTTCTGGATAATGCACTAATGAACAAACTCCCTCAAACTCCTATCCCCTATAACCCTGAGCTCTTCATTTTACCCCAGATCTTGCCTCACAGACACCTGCACCTCAACATAGATCGTGTTTCTGATGTGACTTTGGAGTCTGGGTTTTCTATCCTGGTATGAATGGAGTGCATGTGCATCCTTTAGTTTTAAAGGACAGTGCTCTCTGTGGTGATGGGCTGGCAACGTGGTACCCAAGGAAGGGGGTACAAGATAACAGGCATACTTCTGCATTAACTTGGAGAGGTCTATCTCTTATGATGGGAAGGTTCATGTGTTGTGTGTGCGTTCATATGGGGGAAGGGAGTCCTAATACAACTGAAACTGCTCTGTAATAGCCTTTAATGGGATGTAGCCAGCTAGTGCAGATCAGCATAGCTCCATTACAGTCAGATCAAGTGAAGGCCTCTGAAATCATGGAGCTACATGGGCTGGCACTACATAAAAGTTTCCCTTACTGACATATTTACTGACAATCTGCGCAGATCCCAGCAGCCTGTTCTGGAGAGAGTTGAGGCCCTTGGATGAAAGTGGTAAAGAAGTTGGTGTGTGAGGAGGGTCACAGGTCACGGAGAAACCATGCTGCAACTTGGGGAGGGGGGCAGTGAGGCTCCTTTGAGTACCATGGGCATCCGGGTCTTTGCTCTGTGGTGGTCTTGAAAAGCCCTTTCAGGGAGATGGGGGAGTGGTCTGGCTTTGCCTCCCACTCAGGTTACAGGAGCCACTTCTGCTGGGAGTGACTGGTTATTGTAACAGTCAGGTAATAAAGAACATAATTAGGGAGGAATGTTGGGCCATATATCTGGGAAAGAGGCAGAGGCCATGCTGGTTGCAAGTAGAAGGGCTTCATCATCCCTTCATCACTGGAGGGAAAATTGTGATCCCTCCATGCCCTCTGAGTGGGTCAGGGTTCGGCATGAGGAGTAATGGGGAGATCACTGCACTGTCCCTCAAGTAAGGAGCTGTCTGTCTCTCAGGGAGCCTGCTGGCTGTGTCTACTCGGCAGGAACGTAGCCCATGTCTCTGGGCAGAGTCAGGGCTTTCCTTTCAGCCTGTACTGTGTCTGATCCTGAGGCAGAGGCAGGCACAGGAATCTTGTCACATTCCAAGACAGCCTAGGAGGAGATGGCTAAGGCTGTAGTGGTGGGTACCTTTGGGCCTTCCCCAACACGGCAGACTCAGACAGACTCCAGATGGTATGGAAGCAGATCTGGAGCTGAGTCCTGACGCCTCGTCTCCCTGGGCTTAGGTGGTGTTTGGTTAGAGAGCTGTGGTGTGGATTCCTCATGCTCGCGACTGGTCTATTAGCCAATCCACCAGGGGAGAAGGATAAACACAGGAGGAAGCAGAAGGGGGTGCTGAGCAGAGCAAGGCCTTGGGAATGTGCCGATGCTGCAGCCCAGCCTGCTGATTGCACAACCCATTGCGCACAGATGCAGGAACATGCTAGTGTGCACAGAGCATGGCTGATTCTTGGCATTGCTTTCCCCACTGCCATGCTAGGAACATCCAGCTGTGACATCCAGTGCTAAGCCTCTTGGTTGGAGTTGTGCACCTCACTACGTCACTAGCTGCCCAGGCCTGGTGTGCCACTGCTGGTATCAGCTTTAGTAAGAAACCAGGCAATATGAGTAGTGGCTTCCCGCTGTTGCTCTTGTGGGCCTTCCTGATTTACAGTGTATTTGCCAAGACTAAGAGCATTTGCCCTACCAAGCCATGTGTTCCTGTACACTCAGCACTCATTCCATTGTATGCTGGATAGCCCTGTGGCTGCAGTAAGAGATAAAACCCAACACCTGGCTGTGTGGAACTTCCCTGCTGTGGAACACACAGTTGGGAACTCCTGGGGTCTTCAGGCCTATGTTGCTTGCCCTGTTTTACTGTATACCCGCTGTAGATTTTGCCTTTTCCTCCTTGCTCAGCTGTAGTTGTGTCACTAGGGTGCTCTGTGCCTCAGTCTCCTCACCTTGTCCTAAGACTTGTGCTTTGTCCGGTGATGGTGGTGGGGGGAGGTTTTGTTCTTGGGCAGTTGAATGTGTTTTGCTGGTTGTTTTGACCAGCCAAAAGCTCTTTCAGAAGCTATGGACTCACCAATAGACTGGGAAGAGTTCCAGCTCCTGTGTTATACTGCCACTGGCATCCCTGTGATCTTCCTTTCTCTACTGTTTTTTATCTGAAGACTTCCCAAGCCTGCTGTAGACGAGAATGAATCAAGTGCCCTTTGGACCAGGTTTCACAGGTGAAGACCTGTGTACAGCGAGATGACAGACCTGGCCTACTTGCCTTTAACAGTTGTAGACTAAGGAGTATAAACCAACTGGCCAGTGTCTTTGCATCTAATCACTGCAGGCTGCTTCCTCTCCTTGCCATTTGAGGCACTGCCTTTCAAAAGGAGAGAACTGACTTGAGGTCAGCATTGCAACAGTTCTCTAAACGCTCTTCGACACTTGTCTCTGCTTCCGGACCTGCTGGCAAGTCATACATGAAGTGAATGATCGGCAGCGCTACAGCCAGTGATGTTTGCAAACACTTGAGGGACAAGTGTT
Source organism: Tinamus guttatus (assembly GCF_000705375.1). The sequence goes on from NW_010589859.1 coordinate 369,098, forward strand.
TGAAGAAATAGCCAATTTCAGAACAGACATATAACTTTTCAGATCCTTCGTGTTTTGGGAACCAGGCAAAGCCGAGGTGGTGAAAATAGTCTATGGGTTGGGAAGTAGAAATGTGTAGCAGAAAGACTTACAGAGTCTATAGGTTTTTATTCTTCCAGTTTTCTCCTCACTAAACTTGTGTCAGACCACAGAGTGCTTATTTGTAATTCAAGGGTGTAACCCACACTGTTCCTCTGAAACCAAGAACAAAAATTGACCCTCAGCAATAAGGTGTTAGTGGCACAGAGAGGCTTTCAGCTTGGCACGGACTCTTTTCCTCCTCTTCATTAGTGTCCTTCCACCCTTTGCTGATGTTCCCCTGCCTGCTAAAACAGTTGACCTCATTGTCATCTCTAGGTTCCCACATCTGGTTCTCATTATGTGATCCCAGGATGCAGTTCTTTAAATTGCTGCCTTCCTTCCACCCCTAGGTGACCCAGGCAGGATTATGGGTGATTAGAAGACAGACAACAGAGCAAGAATAGGTGGGGGAGAGATTGTTATAAATAGAAGTACCATAAACTTACCAGCCTATCACTTGAGGTATATTCTGTTTTTAATCTCTCAGACCTGTAAATATGATGACTTGCAGAGGCCAGGCACTGTTAACTCTTTCAGACTCCTGCAGAACCATATGGAACGTGTGATCTCTTATGGCAGCCCATCAGAGTCCACATGGCCTTGAGGCCATGTGTGTATCTCTGGAAAGAAATGGAATTTGGTGGAGGCCCTGGGAGCTTGGAGGTACTTGAAGATGAGACTGGGAGAAAGTTCTGGAACTAAGAGGATGCTTTGGCCAATTATGTAGAGGCACAGAGTCATGAGGAGACACAAGACTGCAAACCCATGCCATCAGCATGGGGGCACGGGGAGGTGCTGGAAGCACCTCTTTTTAGATGTTGATCATGTTTGGAAGTTTGGGAAAGAGAACTCTAACTGAAAGAGTTGTGAAATGGAAGGTTGTCCAAGATGATTTTGGGCAGAGAAATCTCACCATGTCTATACAAGAAGGCTAGCACATTGGACAGGACAGTAGTGTGGCAGTAGTTACTTGGCAGTGGTACCCTACTCCCTGGGGATGTTGCTGTGTGCAGAAAATGCTGACAAGCTTGTTCTTAGGAAGGTGTTCTTTGGCCAGTTTGGTGGGGGGCCTGCAGCACCCCTCTAAACCCACTGCTCTGGGATGGAAGGCAAAATTTGGCCTGTTGAGCTTTGGAGACATGAAAGGAGTGATGGGCAACATGCACTCTAGTATAATCTATGGAGCAAGCACCAATACAGAGGCAGGGTCGTTCCTGGAGGAATGCAGAATGATAGCAGCCTGAAAGATTACAGTGTCTCCTTGAGCTCCATTTCTGTTTTTCTGGGACTCAGAAGTGCAGGAGTCTGTCCTGTGTGGAGCTGTGTGTGTGTTAAGTTTCCCAGGGTCCCTATTTTGTGGCTTCCAGCTCTCTCCTAATCCCCACTTTGAAGGGGGAGGGGGCATTGTTAGTGTCATTAGGAGCTCGTGACTCTAAGGAGAAGTATTAGCTTTTAATTAATCACCTAAGCTGGCTTTCAGTAACAGCCTCTACTGAACAGAAGTTACAGGCCATAAGATGCTCTTCAGGGCTGTCCGCAGGCACTTCCACGATACTTTCTCCCCAGGGAGCCGAGCAAGGACCCTGGGAAGGATGGATCAACTGAGGGGAAGAGAGTTCTCAGATGGTCAGAATGAATTAGAAGGAGCAATGAAAAAAGCAAGTTGAGTCCCTAACTCTCCTGGCTCAAGTGTCTTGGGTCCCCGCCTGAGGAAAGTCCTTTATTTTTAGTAGGCTTCCCCTCAATGCCTCCTCCCAAATGCACAAACAGCAGCCAGTAGCCCCCACGCCTTGCCCGCGGCCATTATCAGATCCGCTGTAGCTCCAGGGCTGTTCAGCTGACACACCTTTCACGTCAGGTGCTTATCTCTTTGCCTGGGTCTCAACCGACTTCTTCTGAAGGTGACTTTTAAGTCAAGGTAGTAATGAAAAAGTAAAGGCCAGCACCACTTAGGGCTCCAGAGGGCCTTCTGTCCTTTATGGAGAGGTCCTTGACTCCTTTTCCCCAATGGAAAAATGTATGGAGTTTGAAAGTGTGAAGGTCTATGGAAATCCCTCTTTGTCCCTCCTTCCTGGACAAACTCAGTAGCTTGTGGAAAGGCAGCAAAACTGGTAATCTGCCCTTTTTGCTTTTGTGAATACCACTTCCAACCCTGGAGTCTGGAGTAAGGACAGAGTTTTCTGATGGTGTTTGTCATGGATGCTCGCCAAACACATCACCTGTGATTTTTGCAGGTTCCTTCTTTGGCCAAGAGTGAGGCAGCAGGGTGGGGGGAGTGCTGAGCACCTGATAGAACAGTTTTGGCTGTTTGAGGGGTAGTAGGTTGAAGAGTAGCTGCTTCAAAAAGAGGTGCTTGGGTAGATCCAAGTATGCCAAGGTGTCAGAAGTGGAGTATAGCAGAGAGAGGTTGGGCCATAGGAGCTGAGCAAGGGAAGCATGTGCCCATGGTGCTGGCCCTCAGTTAACTCCTTCCCGTCCAACATTACTCAAAGTAGCATGCAGGCCATTGCTCCCACATCACTGCAAACTCAGGGAATGAGAAGAGAAGGTCGTCATGAAGAAATGACCCCTGCGCTGGCCCCGTGGGCTGTGGCATAGCTCGGGAACTCACAGGCTCTACTTCTGACCAGCCAAGGTGGTGGTCTGCCAGCTGTCTGCTAGATGTTTCCTTTGGTAGCAAGAGTTAACATGAGAGCAGTGTCGCCTCTTTCTCCCCTAGATTCTGGTTCTGGCACTGAGGCGTGCGGTACACAAAGGGTTAGGTGTGTATCAAGGGAGCAGCTATCCAGGTTTCTCTCTTTATCCAGGGTTACTAAGGGAAAGATCTCCCTCATCCACACACACACACACCCTTTCCATTTGGCAGAATTCCTAGCTGGATTTATTTCTGCCGATTTGCTTGTCTTGGTATGAAAGGGATTTGCAGAGGGGAGAGCTCCAATTGGCCGGGTGCAGGCTGAAACCCCTCGTTTTCATTTTTGCGGTTCATTGGCTAACCTTTCCCCAGTGCATGGCCCTTGTGGGGGAGGATGGGGTGTCAGTACTTGATTGTGTGCGAGCGAGGCTTTTGGGCAAGTGTCATTGTTTTAATACGAAGCTTTGGGGCTTTTCGGGAAGGGCCGTCTTCATTATTAGAGCTCAGGGGGAGGGAGCTGGGCCTTCTCTTCCACTTTCTTGGCAGTGTCTTTGGCAGTGAGGGTTGGCATCATCCCCAGAGGGCTGCAGACTCCCACTTCAGAGAGACAGATAAAGAATGCACTTTCTGTCAACAAAACCCAGCCCAGCTTCCCCAGAACAGAGGAGGGGAGGAGGAACCCCCTGGAAGAAAGGAGAGGAAAGTCCATTGCTTGCCCACACAAGAGAGGGAAGAGAGAGGAGGGCTCCTGCAGGGGTCGAGAGCTGTTCCAGACTGTCATGGCAGCCATGGAGCAATTCCAGCATGTTCTGCAAAATGGAAGCAAGGGTCCAAAGGGAAGGAAAACCTTTCAAAAGCACCCTCAGAGCCCACTTGTATAGCCCTGCCACACGACCCTTGCCTCTTCACTAATCATGTTCTCCTGTGGTCTGCAAAAGGCAGCACTCCAGTTGGTTATTAATGCTGAGGTGGCCATGGCAAGACCAGTGGTTCTTGCAGCTTCACTGATGGAGCCCATTGTAGACAACATAGCTGCAAGTTGGTCCTGGTTGGGCAGGCTCTGTGGAGAGTCTCTGTCAAATTTGATTCCATGAGCTTTCTCCCGTGTATTCTGAGCCTGACCCCTGGAAAGCTGCACGTCCCACAGCCAGATTGTGGCTCACAGATTCTGCTCTGTGAAGCAGAAGTCCCCTCTGGCTGTCCAGCTTCCCAGGCTGTGTTGTCCCACAAACACTGTCTCTGTCTAATTTTACACTGGGATGCAGATAGGTATGGACAGATGGTACTTGAACTGAAGGGTTTGATAATCTTCTTGGATCAGCTTCTTGACTCTGAAATGGTCTGGTGTAGGCTTTAGGTGATTCTGATGTCAAAGACAAAGCCTTTTCATGTCTTTCTCATGGCTCTTGCTTCCACTTCATCTCCCCTTGCAGGCCACGACATTAATGGAGCTTTGGAACCATCTAACATTGACACTAGCATCCTGGAAGAGTACATCAGCAAGGAGGACTCACCAGATATGTAAGTGCTTCACTAGATCCACAACAGGAACAGTGTCCGCTGTTGTTTTCTGTGGAGAAAAATCAAGCAATTCCCTTCATTGCAATGTGAGGAATCATTTATAAATCACTGTATACCCTTGCTGCACCTTTGTCCCCTTTAAAGTCCTCCTTCAGTGCTCCTTCTTCCCTTATTCATTTCCCATTCTTCCTCCTGTCACTTCCTTGCTTCTTGCCTTTGAATTCTCCGGTCTGTCAGTCACCCTTTTCTTCCCCTTCTTCCTCTTGTCAGCACAGAAAAAGATTTTTCCTAAATCGCTTTGGGCAATGTGAAAGTAAAATCTTTCAGAAATCTCAGTGCAAGAGACTGAAGTCCAGCACAACACATTTTTCAAGTAGGGAAGGGTCTCCCTGTGCGCACTGACATCGGCAGAGCACAGGGGAAAGCAGACTGGCAGCAGTTTGGATGACCTGGGTCATAGCTTGGGAGCAGTATCTTGGAACGGACATGACAAAGCTACTTGCCTGCACAAGCCCGTAAGCTGAGTCAGAGTGAGCAGAGCCTGTTATCACACCAACTGTATCCCATGTTGTATTTGGCAAAGGAAGTGTTTTAGGCTTCAGATAGGATGTCCGTGTGGAAGTCATAGTGGCATGATAGGGACCTGACAGTATAACAGCGCCATGGTATAGAGGTGAAGGGAAATGGGGGGCTAGCCTTGATAAGCTTGATGCTGGTGTCCTGGGTGGTTTGCACCCTTAGGGTTGTGTTGGCCCCACCCATCCAAGGAACCTGCCTTTTCACATGTTCCTGCCAGCAACAGCAGGATGCTGACCTGTTCTGCTCATCTTCTGATTTCCCTAGTGCACCTGAGAGGTTCTGTCCCCACTGCTGCATGGCTGGGGAGGGAAGGGCTGGGTAGTGGGTGGAAAGTGCCATCTGCCTGTACCACTGAGGTTGTCCCCTTCTCTCTCACAGCTGCTTCCCTGACATCCCTGCTTCAGCCAGCTATGCACACCCCCAGCCCTCCAGCTCAGCCACCATCAATGTGCCTCTTGCCAGCTCCATCACCAATGCTGGGCATGTGACCAACCCTGCTTCCAGCGGTTCCCTCCACCTTCCTCCCCCAGGCAGCCAGATCCCAATCCGTCATGGTCCTCTTTTGACCAACCCTTGTGGACCCAGCTATGGCGCTCACCTCAACTGCAATAACAACAATGGCATGGTGGTGCCCAAGGGCTACCTTGGTGGCCACTGCGTAAACAACGTGGTCCCTCCAATCAAATCGGAGCCCAAGGCCTCCTATGCACCTGGGTAAGTGAGATGGGGGGACGGCAGAAAATTGGCAGGTAATGGGCCAGGCGTTCCTCTAAGGCTGGTGGAGCCTAAGTGTTTCCCACAGTCCCCTAATGTCTGACAACATCAATGAGTATTAGCCCTTGCTTTACAGAGATGCAAGGCCTTTTTTTATGAGTATGGGTTCTGAAGTTCTTGAAAGATTGTTCACAGTTTTGATCTTAAGTGTATGCTGTGGATTAGAGAGAATCAACAACTTCCCATATGTCAGCAGGTGGTGTTAAAACAATGGCTTTGGATTCTAAAGACAGTTATGCTATACACCTCCAACTGCATGGTGGAAGAATGTTCTATTTTTTTTTTAAGGAAGAAAAGAAATGTAGAATAAATTTGAAAGGTGAAAATTCAGTCTTCAGGATGTTCCCAGGGGGAACCCTGGAACCCTACCCTGGGGGAAGATGTTAATGGAATTGGTCAGAAATGCACTTATTTTGGCCTGATGCTTTGGATACTTCACTCAAGAAAGACATGGCATCTGAGATGGATTTCTACTCCTTTGCAATGAACTCTGGATGCAGCCCTTGTAAAGGAGGAGAACTGCATTTTAGTATTGCTGATGGACTCGACTGGACATTTAGACCTGTGAGGAGAAAAGATGTGGTTCATGCTCTCTGTGGCAGCCCAGGCAGCCCAGGCAGGTAGGGAATGATCCTGTCAGGCTAGGAGAGCACAGAAACACAGCAGCTGGAGCCTGCAGCGGCTGAAAGGACCAGACAGAACCTTGGCAGAGAGCAACTGGACATGGAATGTTGGGAGGGTATTGCAGTCTTGCTGAGACAGAAGCTAGCATGATGGAGAGGTGCTAGAGACTGTGAGTCATGGAGGGAACCATGTGTCCTTGGTAAAATGTTGCTGAGCCCTTAGAGCTGAGAGAAGAGGATCATGTTCCCCAGATGCAGTGGTTATGTGTGTTCAGTTCTTGGCAGCTTTGAGTCAGTTGTTGTTTGCATAAAGCTTTATTGCCTGAAGACCCAAAGGGAAGAATACATCTGGTTTCTTCTTCTTCATGCACCTCTCTGGTCCTCTGGTCTCTGCTGCTCTCTTCCAGTCACGGGGAATTGAAACAAGGAGATGGGAAGCTGCGTAGATGACAATCAAAGTGTGCAGCAGTGCATCCAATAGCAGGAGACCTCAGCAGTTGGCAAGGGTCGTGCCAAAAGGATCTGTTTCATGGTCTGATCCATCTCAGTGGTACAGAGCCTGCTGTGGTCCTGCTGCCTTCCCTGTATAGTGACCCTCTGTGCCTTCTTCAGTACAGCTGATAGTTCCTAGATCTAAAATCGAGGTGAGGATGGCATCCAGACTGGCTCATCTCTTGCAAACCATACCAGCTTATCTTCCTCCATCTTCTGCCCTCTAGTGTTACCAGCAAATACAACATGGTGATTCCCAGACTTGGAAGCCTCCAGCTTGCTGAACCAAAGATTTTAGCATAAACACGACTCCACTGGGATGTCTTTGGCTGTTTGGATGAACTTGAAAAAATCCTTCAGAATGAGGCAGCCAAAAAGAAATTGGCCCGTTTTATTCCCAAACTGGGGATAATACAGACTTCTAACTTGCTCTTTACTCAGAAAGCTAGAAGTAGCTCAGGGAGAGCAATGCCCCAAAGCATAATATGATACCTTTCAGTCATATCCCTTTCTTCTGCACACATCTGGCATTCTCCAGGATGTGAGAGGTCATGACAAAGGATCACATCTCAACTGTGTTCATAAATTAGGCCAAATTACATGTCTGCTAGTTATATGTCACCTTGCCTTACATCAGAACAATAAATCTCTAGTCTGATGAAGACATCAGAAACTACTATGGCTGTGAGAAGAGCTCTGTATTTATTTTGGGGCTGGGACAAGGTGACTGGGGATATGGTTTAGTTTTGTTTAGTTTTGTGTGTGATGGATTCTGGCCTTGGCACATGGCTATTTCAGCAGACTCGTCCAGAACCTGGTGATCACTGAAAGTAATGGAAGCTGCATTCTTAGCAAATCCTTGTTACTGGACATGGAGAGCTTGGTTTAGGTGTGATGAATTGGGTCACCTTTAGCATTCTTTAGCATTCAAGAATAACTCTCTTCTGTTGTCCTAGGTTTTTCCTGAAGAAACAGTCTTAAGCGCTGGATATCAGTGAACCCTGTCCTTGGGCTACGCATGTCCTCCTGACCTCCTTACACTCAGAGTGAACCTTGCAGTATTGACCATCTTTTTGCACACATACCTTTTCTACGATTTCAGGATTCCCTTAAATCCCTGGTCCTTCTGTTATTGCCCAAAACTTGGCTTGCTGAGGCCCCAATCTGTATCAATTTCTAGAAAATAAAGAGAATGAAGTTATGGCCAGCTTGGCAAGAGGAAATAAGGAATAATAACTCCTGACTCAGAGCTTGTGGGGGAGAAGGAGGTAGAAATGAAGGTGGAACATGAGCAAAAAATGGTGCGAGTTCTTTATTAGGATTATCCCACCCTATGTCTCTGTAGCAACTCTTGTGTACCAATTAGTTGGTGAGAACCTATTTCCTAGGCAGTTGACTCCTTTGGTACAGGTGTCCTGGTGGGTGCTTTGGTTTAGTTGGAGTTCTGGGTACCTTTGGGAGCAGAAGGATATGGTTTGAGAGGCTTGTGTGTGGTTCTGCATGTTTTTTCCCCACAGACTTGAGAGCTTAGTTTGCTTTTCAGACAGTTTTATCCAAGAAGCACAGTTTAGTCTGGGAATATTTTGCTGCCACAAGCTAATTCCCTGTCTTATATCAAAGACAGGGAGTGAAAAAGGCTCCCCATTGAAAACTGACCTTTGACAAGGAATGTGATGTCAGGAGCTGAGGAGAAGAGCACAGCCAGGCTTTCTTAGAGTACACTTTGGCAGGTTGCTGGGCTGCTGAAACCTAGTGGAATTTGCTGAGGCTGTGTCAGCTGGGATGCAGCAGATACCAATCGGCAGACAGAATATCTCCAAGACAGGATAACCCCCTGCCAAATATCTCCATGGATGCAGATCTTATTGCTGATGTTACAGTGAGGTGAGCTGTAGTCTAGAGTGTAGGCAACAAGTGTGCATCCAGCCTGCAAAGCCACCGTTTCCCTGCAGTCTCTGCTGTGACTTTGGTTTGCAGTGGCCATGACTTGGTCTGCATGAGACCAGAGCCTCAGTCTTTTCAGTGCATTTGGTCTGTGTGTTACCAGAAAACAACGGGTGTCTGAGGCATACAGGCTCTTTATTTGTGCACCAAGATGCCTGAAGATCTTCCTTGGCATGGAGGTTTGTGAGTCTTCAACTTTCCCCCTCATGGGGTTGTGCATGGTGGAGGGCTGGAAAAAAAAAAGTTCAAATTAATTCATGAAAAGATGCTTTAGAAAAGGCTAAAGAATCCATCTGTCTGCAGCCTGAGCTGACTGAAGATAAAAAAAAAAAACATAATAGGAGCTAAAAGTAGGAGTTAACCAGCTCCCTCCCCTGTGTCCATGCTGCCATTGCATAAGCAGAAAGTCAGTTCCTAGGCCTGCTGTCCTGTGCTATGGATTGTGCTGGATAAGGCCACTGAGATTTCATACTTTCATTTCTTTTCGCTGTTGGCCAGACTCTGCTCTTGGTCACACTGGATTAAAGCCAGGGTGATGCCGCTGGCAGCTCTGGTACTCAGGCTTGTATAGGTTGTGAGGCAGTGCAGGAATCAGTTTGCAGGCTTCTCAGCCTTCACTTCCATGCATCAGATTGGAGGTCAGAGACAGGCTTCCCCAGAGGATCCTATTTATTCATAGTGAAGCAAGTGGTCTTTCTCTGGGAAACGCATTTTTGTCTGGCTACTTTTAACTGGTCATAAGGAAAGCCCTATTGGCAGGTCAGCAAAATGTCTGTCTCTGCAGATGAGATCAAAAGAGGCCCTGTGGGGAGAGGTTCTATGTGACAACTACAGCAGTCTTTACCTTGTCAGCAGGAGACACTTGGGATAACAGGGATCTGCTGTGGGTGCAGCTGAGAAGACCTTTTTGTTTGCAGGCCGGAAGGTGCTTTGATCAAGCTGGATCTATAAGTTGTGTTGGAAGCTGATTTAAAATAACCCTTTTTTTTTTTTCCCCCCCCTTAATCACGCTGCAGCACTTTACCCGACTCTCCCCCGGATTCTGGATCAGAAGCCTACTCCCCTCAGCAGGTGAATGGTAAGTGCTTAAAAGAAAGTGTGTGTGTGTGTGTAAGGGTGGTGGAAATCAAAAAAAACAAAACCCAACATCCTCCCCCTCTTCGTTCAGCGAAAGTGGTTGGCTCTGAAATCTTTATCAGACGGGAGAAAACAGGCGGCTGCAATACGTGGGGAGATTATCACTTAGTAAATATCCCTAGACTTTCGCCTATTGTTCTACTGCTAGTCTTTGCAAGGGGGGAGTGCGAATAAGAGAGGGAACAGAAGAGAAGGTGAGGTGTGAATCCATTTACACTGTGAGAGATCGGCAGAGTGTGGCTTGTCCCCAAGCAGGGTGGGATGTGGAGCTTGTTAGCCTCCTTGTCCTGCCCGCTGCCTTGGGCGAGTGAAAGGCTAAGAGTGAAAGCACGTCTGAAATGAAGCCCAGCTCGGGGAGACAGAAATGAACTCGCCGTTCAGCAGTAAGTTCCTTCCAAGCCCTTCCCTCCCCTTCAGTGAGAAAAACTTATCCTGGGCGGGAGGGGGCTTCTACCCGTCCTGGACAGGGGAGGAAGAGTTAGGCCTCTCCCTGGAACAGGCAGGGTCACTGCCAGGCTCTCCTGGCTCCCTGTGGGGACGGGGAAGCCACTGGGTGTTATTTTTGACCTTCACCATGTTTTGATGGAGACTTGTTGGTGAGAAAGGAAGGTTGCTCCTGATCTCCCTTTCCCCTCCCCAGAAGCACCCTCTTCCCCAGATCCAGCCCAGTCCCCACCAGGAACAGTGCCTGTTTTTTTTTTCGATTGAAGAGGTCAAGAGTTCTGTTTATCTTACAAAAAAATCCCTGGAATTCCTCCTGGCCCTTCCTTAAATATAACAAAGAGGCCGCGTGGTTCACCACAGGAAGAACTGCTTGACATACTGGCAGAACAGCAGCACCGCTGCTTTGGGAGAACAGGAGAAGGAGAAAGAGGAGAGTACCCACAGAGCAGCTCATTCCTCGTGAGGGAAGCATCACATTCTTGGATCTAGTTTTTCTCTGGATCTCATACTGCTAGGAACACAGAGCATGGGCCCTGCATTTGGCAAATGCAT
>NW_010589859.1:379969-401135 GCF_000705375.1 Tinamus guttatus
CCTATGGAGATAGTAAAGATTGTGTTTGGAGCATCTGGCCTCCTAGTATCCTTCTGGAAGGGCATGTTCTCTGAAGCTTCTGCATGGGTTGTCCCTTGAAAGCAGCACACAGTGTCCCAGCTGGTACACAAGCTACCAGTGCCATATCTGGAAGGACAGGACATTTGCTAAGGACATTCTAAAGAACTATTTCTTGCAGTGTTTTGCACAGGAGAACATGAATGGTCCTCTTCTGGCCCTGAAGCAGCTGTCTGACTCTAAGGGCTTGGTCCTCCTAAAGGTTTATTAGGAGGTCGCTAGAAGTTTTCTCAACCAGCTGGGATGAAAAGTGCAGAGACTGCTTGGCCGGTTGTGTTACTGAACTGTGCTAATCTTTGCCTAAGATTGTGCTGATGGAAGTTGAATACTTGTCAGTGACTGCAAGGGGACACACTGTGCAAGATGTCAGGAAGAGAGCTGGGCAAGGGGCATGGCATACGCAGTTTCATCACAACATGACTGAAGAGCAGAGTGATACTGAATCCCAGGGTTGTCACCTGTCAACCAGCTATTGCATTAAATCAAAGCTGGACTTACTTTGTTCCTAAAGTCATAATTCCCAAGTATTTTTCCTCTATTCTCCCCAAATAGTTGCAGTGTCGCTTGTAGGACCCTCAGCCCTGGTTCTGAGCTTCTTGTTTGGGAGATAAGATGCTGTATCGTTTAGTTCATAGCTCTGTGGACTTTGAGAGAAGTGAGGCAGTGCTGTAGGTGGTTTGATCTGGTTCTGGCTGCTAATTCTTACTCCCAGTAACCTCTGTATCCCACTGCTGTTGCCATAAACCAAACCCTCCCTTTCCAGGGAGCATGTGTGCCGTTCCCGATGTGGCTCTTCCTGCCCTAGCCTGCCAGGTTCAGACCATAGGTCCTTGCTTGCTGCCTGCTGCGGGGCTGGGACTGGCCCCTGGCAGCTCCTAGTCTCCAGCTTACCCCAGTGAGCTAGTGCCATCCCTTTGGGCAGGGAACTTTGCTCTTCCCTGGGCTGCAGTGTGTGCTGATGCTCAGCTAGACTCCCCTAGAATTAGCTAGATTCCTCCACCCCCTCTTTGGGTAGCCTTCCATGGAAGGTCTCTGTTTACATACCTTTCTAGACCCCAGAATTGAGAAGAGGTTTTTTATTTCTAGTCATTTTGCCTCATTGGTCAACAACTGACTTGGCCTGTTGTTCTGAATGACCAAAGTTCATCCAACTTAGTTTCTGGTTCAAGGCTGGCTGGTGGCACCTGCTTAGGGAGGCACTCTAGAAAAGACCATGCAAATTTCTTCCCTGCTGTACCTTCCAATGGTTTCACAATCTGTAATGAGCTTCATGCATTTTCTTCTTCTTGCAGTTTGCTAGTGTTTTGTTTCATCAGTTGCCTGCGCTTCATTTTTCTTAACATCTGAAGACTGATTGCCAGGTTGAGTTTGCCTGGATTTTGTCTTGTGCACAGTGGTGAGATAGGAGGAGTGGATGTGGACATATGGAGTGACCTTGCTGATCTCATCCTATGAGACATTTTTGTGTAAATGGAAAAAAATGTGCTAGCTGCTTTGCCATAAGTCAAGCCTTCTTCTAGTGCTCTCTCCTCTGGATCACTGCTCTCTTGTGTCTGGCACCTTGCAGGTACTCTGCTTTGATGTCTTGAGCAGCAGTCCCTTAACTGGACTCTACTGGAAACCCAGGAGTGAATCTTCAGACAGGCTTTGGTGCAGTGGAGTTGAGAATTCAGCAGACCTTGTTTGTTCAGCAAGGTATCCCTGCTGTCCACATACTTTTCCTCCTCCCTCATAAGAGGCTTTGCCTTGAGTTTGCATCACCTGCAGAGCCGTTGTCCCTTCCCAACTCCTTTGCTTCCTCATATTCCAGAGAATCACCCCAGGAGCAAGTGCCTGAATTTCTGCAGAGACACCTGAACTTGCAGGCTAATGCAAACACCTTCACCATCCATTAGGCAAAGGTTGTGAAAACAGATGAGCTTTGTCCTATTACAGAAAAGGTCAGTGAAGTTCTGCTTTACAGAAGTATGAAGAGAAAGCTGGTTTGTGTGGCAGGCTTGGGAAACATTTCCCATAGATCCATAAACTTAGTGAAAAGCTCTTATTTTGAATCCAGTAGCTCAGTCCCACATGTTATGGCTATCTGAGTCTTGCTTCTCAGTTCAGGCTTCTTAGAGGATGTGCTGTCAGCTGGACATGAGCTGTTTCAGCATCTGGCTTTCTATCAAGTTTTGGTTAAAACTGTATGTGTGTGCTCTCTCAGTATAGATTTGGTGGACTTCTGTTTTTTTTTTTTTATTTCATGTTATCATTTATCCAGTGTTTAAAGGACTATGCTGTCTAACTCTTTTGCAAATACTTTTTTTTTTTTTGAGTGGAATAGAGATCTTCAATTTAAATGCTAGGATTGAAGGGAAGGGCACTGGATTTTAGATATGTCACCTTCTCCAGGAGTTACCTGTTCCTGCCTTGAATTCCCACTTAACTACATCCAAGATATTCATTTTTTTCTACTTGATTTTCATGGAAAAATTTGCAAATGCTTTCAGGTCCTATTTTTCTCAGCATGACATTTTCAGCAATCACTATTCAGGATTTTTTTTTTCCTCTCAGATGTAGGATCTTCAATATTAAGATTTCTCTGTACACAGATGTTTCTGTACAGATGCTCTTATAGTTTTTGTCAAGTTATTTTCATTGGTGTCTTGCACTAGAGTTAGCATTAATTCTTCTAGTCTTCCCGTATTTCTCTTTTCACTTCTTTTCTTCACTTGCAGTATCTGATAGTGGAAGGGTTTGATTTTGCTGAAAAAAGCATACCCTGGGTGGATATTGTTATACCTCTTTACATTGTTTGTTTGGACCTCCAGTAGCAACAATGAAACTAGTGTAGCAGATTAATTAGTCAGATTCAGGTCTTTGTTTTCACCTACATACAATAAAAGCCTATTCCATTTTAAGGTGCATCAAAAGATAAAAATGAGCTATTGAATGATACCAAAGCTGGCAACTTTTTAAAAATTTGGAGCAGATACCTACTATTAGCATCATGGATGAATTTTGTTGGCACTTCACAAAGATTTCACAGTAGCAGTCACCAATGTGACCAGTCAGTCAGTTTCATTGACCGTTTCATACAAACTCAGAGAGGCCCAGAAATTCATTCATGCTCCATCTGAGATGAGCATGGTGTTTTTTCAAGTCTTGTTGGCATGCCAGCTTTCTTAGCAAGTAAGCTTTCCTTTAGAAAAATCGTTTCCAAGTATTATTTCCTTTGGTTAAGTCACTACTTTCTGGACATTTTCTAGGCATAGTCGATGAGAATCTACCATCTTGTCTAGCTGCACACATCTGAAATTTCACTGCAGAAGTTCAGATTAATTCCGCAGGCCCCTTTCTCTTCAACGGACAGAAATAAATTCCTTTCCGCTACCTTAGACTCCTGCTATAACGTGAGATGAGTCACGTCATGAATGATCTCATTTTTTTCATGAAGCCAGACAAATTGTTTGTACGGATATTCCATGAACACTGATTGTCTACTGGCCGTGTTTACCAGCCACACTGTTCTGCGCTAGAACAAGAAATCAGTAGGGACAGTGTACAAAACAATGCAAGCAAATGATGAACCTGTAAGATGAGCTGTTCAGACATACACAGAACTTTCTGAATAGGATCGCTTCTTGCCTCCAGAAACGTTTTGGTTATAACCAAAGCCCTCTGCTGAACACTGCTGTGCATTAGGCTTATGGCTAGCCAGGGTTAAGATGGGGCTGCAGAAAGTAATTTGCATGCACTTCCACACACCGAATGTTTATTTTCAGGGTGATATAGTCAAATCAACCCTAATTACGGCATCACTTCAATATCCAATTACAGGCAGAGGAAGAGGAAGGTAGGATAACATTTGAATGTCCCTTTTTGTTTATTTAAGGTAGAGATGAGTCATCTTCAGTTTTAAGCTAAAACACAAGTAAGTATAGCTGAAGAAATGCTAACTAATGATGCCAGTGAGCTGGAGGTACTCAGATTCAGTCATCTCTTCTTTTTTTAGTTGTTTCCTTGTCTCTGCTCTCATTGTAGAAAAAAACAATGATTGTCCTTGACACGGTAATACACACAGTAACAGGCCTTGTTTGGTGCTTTAGACACAGGCTGAGTATAGACATACTTGAGGTTGAGTGGGGTAATGGATATGAGAGAGAAGCTACGGTGAAGCCATCGTTAGTTGTGCGAGTTAGTGACTGCAAGGTATGTGAATGCTGTGGCCAAGAGTAGGGTCTGAGTCTACCCTCTTGGCCATGACATTCACATACCAAGAGTTCAAGGTCTTGCTCTGTTCCAGGCTTCTTTTGTGAGCTTGCATGAGTCACTGAGAGGAGGATTCACCTTACCTCACTTAGCTCTCCAGCAATAAAGTATTGACACCAAAGGTGTTTTCTGGGGCCTCTTTCACAGTCAGTTCAGGGAAGGAACTCATCCACCATCTTAGGATAGGGCCAGTCACTCTGTGGAGTTACCTTGCTCTCCTATAGAGGAGATTAGGCAATTCACTGAGAAAAAAACACCAAGCTTTCAACTGGCCAATGCTGGGTGAGACGAATTCTACCCTTAGCTTCTGAAGGCTTTTTCATGGGTGAGATTTGTATTTCATGACAGGATGTTGTGTCTCACAGCTGTGAGATCCTCTGATGTCAGGAAGTGGAGAGTCTCTCTAGACACCCCTGGATTCTGGACAGCCTGTTTTTGTCTGTCAGAGATCTGTGTCGTAAGGGGTTGGTGGGGCTTAGCTGTAGGCAAAGAGCAAGCTGAGGCTATGGACACAGTATCTGAGATACAAAAACAGATTCTCCCAAAGCATTTTTGGCAGCATCTCTTGTGAGCCACAAG
Organism: Tinamus guttatus; assembly: GCF_000705375.1. The sequence continues at coordinate 384,878 of NW_010589859.1, forward strand.
TAGTGAGTAGGCACTGAGCAGACAGACTGCTGGTTGGGCTCTCCAGCCCTCCCTCACTGCTCTATATTCTGCTACCCACTTCTTGCATTACTGAGGGTGTGTATCATGTTAGCTCTTTGCAGAGGAATTACACGTATAGTTGCATAGTGCCCAGTAGGGCTTCAAGGATGTCAGGGCCGGGGTAGTTGCCCAGAAATAAGACTGAATATTGACGTAGTATGTCCTGATATTCTGTGAAGCCTGGAACCTAGATGTTCAACCTGTCTCCTTGAACAGATCAGCTTCCCTGGGCTATGCCTAGAATCAGTAAAATTAGGCAAAATTCTGGTGATTTCTCTCTAGCTCTGCAGTTTCCCAGCACAGTCTCAAAAGACCTTAGTTAAAGACTCCTGGTTTCTTAGAGCATTCCCTTACCAGCTAACCAGTCAGGGCCTTGCTTTATAGGTGTCATGTGGAAACATGCTTGCCTGGACAGACTGTTGATACAGATCTGCTGCACGGTTTACACAGGAAATCATGGATTAATGGTCCTCCTGGAGATCAGTCTCCATTAACACCCTTTTAAATTATGGATGCAGAATGAGAAGAGGAAGGGCACAGAATAATCAGACAACTATTAGACTGCTAGAAAAATAGTGGTTTGATATAGACACAAACTGATAATCTCAAGACATTAGCAGGGCCTTGTTAGCGATTGTAAGCCATGGAGTTATTGTGCATGTGAAGATATCTACTGTAAAAAGCTGGGGGTGTTACGGCTAAAATTATTTAATGATGACTTACTTGGGCAGGTAGCTCCTATTCCTGCTCATGGTGGGCTTAACCAAATCCATGACTTTGAACGGTTTGTTCAACTTACTGATCAACGACGTAGAGGAGGGGACAGAGTGTACACTCAGCAAGTTTGCAGAGGATTTTTGCAATTTTGCAGTTTGCTTACAAAAATGCAGTTTGCAGTTTCATAACTGGCAGGAGTAACTGATGTACAAGAGGACTGTGCTGCCATTCAGAGGAACCTTGAGAGACTGGAGAGATGGACACAGAGGAACCTCATGAAGTTCAAAAAAGGGAAGTGCAGAGTTACTCACCTAGGGAGGAATCGCTCCACGTACCAGGACAAGCCAGGGCTGAGGGCTGACCTTCTGGAAAGCAGCTCTGTGGAGATGGTTGAAAACAAGTTAACCATGAGGCAGCAATGTCCCTTTGTGGCCAAGATGGTATCCTGGGCTGCATCTCTCATCTGAGGAAAGGCCCAGAGAGCTGGGTCTTTCAGCCTGGAGAAGATCTTACTGGTGTGTATCAGTATCTGAAGGATGGATGTAGAGAGGATGGGACCAAACGGTTTTCAGTAGATGAGAGGCAGTGGCAGGATGAGAGGCAATGGGCACAAGCTGAACCCCAGAAAGTTGCTTAGAAAATGGGAAAAACTTGTGTGCTGCCAAGGTGACTGAACAGGTTGCTCAGAGAGGTTGTGGAGCCTGTCTCCTTGGAGATACTCAGAAGCCATCTGGGTCAGGTACCCTAGGTGATCCAGCTTGAGCAGGAGGAGTGGACTAGATGATCTTCATATGTCCCTTCCAACCTCGGCCGTTCCACGATTCTTTCATTTATGCTTTGGGAACCTAAACGGGGTGTTCTCTCCTTCTGGCTCTCTTTTGCTGATGAATGGTATGTGGAGAAGTCCTGTGATGCTGGTGATGTGATGAAGAAGCCATAGTTCAAATTTTCTTGCTGGAAATCCTTTGAGATCATTATAAAATGTGGGGGCTGTTGAAGAACGCGGGAGGAGAAGTCAACTCAGGGCAGAGTAACCACTGCAAGGGAGACAATGTTGCTGACAGTTCACAGCCTTGTTGAGGCTAACCAAAGGAGGCAGGGAGGTATGGGTTCATGAAGCTAACAGAGATTGGGACAGTTCTGGGCAGAGGGGAATGCTTGAAAGAACTTTTCAGTGGTAATTTGGAGCAGAGGGTATGTCTGCACGGGATGCGGGCTTAGGCCATACAGAGCATTGCCTTACCTGCTTGTCAAAGCCATCACTCTTTCTTTTTCTCTTTCAAGATCCCCACCTTCTTCGGACCATGACCCCTGAGAATCTGTGCCACATCACTCCCCCTTCCCGTCTGGAGCATCCTCCTCCACCTCCTCCACCTCCTCACCTCCAGGGTCCTCCCCCACCTCCGCCTCACCCTCACCAGCAGCAGCTCAACCCTCATTACCCCAGCCTGCAGCGGGAGATGTACATGAAGGCTGAGCCATTGATGCCACCATATGGCATCGGGCAGGGCATGTCCCCAGGTGACCTCCACAATGCCCAGCAGTCACAGATGCTGCACCAGCTACTCCAGCAACATGGAGCAGAGTAAGGCCAGACATATTTGCCTGATCTGGGGAAGTGGGAATGAGGGGTGATGGGAGTTTAAGGTTTGCAGAACGTTTTGAGTAAAATTACTGGTTTTAATTGCTAGTCAGGAAATGCACCCTATTTCTACAGGAAAAAAAGCTCAGGAGGTGTCAGGGTGGGGATGACCTACCTTGGAGCAGGGATAGCAGAGCATAATTTGGATTTGAATGTTGGGAATAGACAGGAGGAAAACAAAGATGTAGCTCAGTGTGTTGGCACAAATGGCACAGTGCTTGGCAGTCACAGGATAGGTGGGCAGAGGCTGGTAGTAGAAAAGTGGTGCTCTAAAAGAGCCTATAGTGCCTTAAGTAATTTTTTTTTTTTTTATGTAAGATCACAGATCCGTGTCACTTGTTGTGGGCATGTTACCCCCGTGCTCTTGCATGCTGCCTGGCTGCCTTGCTGTGCTTTGGGATCAGCTCATTCTTTTGCCTTTGCTTTCCCGTTGGTCTCTGCAGCCTCCCAATGCACCCTGCTAAGAAGAGGAAACACTCCGAGTCGCCCCCCAACACCCTCAATGCACAGATGCTCAACGGGCTGATAAAGCAGGAGCCAGGTATGGGGTCTGTGCCACTGAACCCTGACAGAGTCCAAACACCTCCCTGGCACCAGCCAGGGGCGCTTTCACCAGGTATGTGTTTTTTTGCCTCCCTCTTCCCTCTTAATACCCCCAGCATGCAAACCCATGTGGCTAGTCCAGATGCCGTGCTCAGCAGGGTGGAGGGCATGTGAGCACAACGGGGTACAGCCAGAAATGCTTACCCAGCTTGGGTTTCCAAAAGAACAGGAGGGTGCTATGCTTCTGACCTAGATCTAGTGCTCGTAAGTGGTGCCCTGTCAGTCAGGAAGAAGACCTCAGGCTGGCCATGTGGGCACTGTCAGTGGCTTCCTTGTGCTCTTGCCCACCTAGATGCCTTGCCAGAGTGATTTAAGTACATATTTCCTCCTTGCCACAGGCCTGATTCAAGATAATGACAGCTTGAATGGTTCCTACCTGGATCCCAACTACCAATCTATAAAGTGGCAGCCACATCAGCAAAACAAGTGGGCCACTCTGTATGATGCCAACTACAAAGAACTGTGAGTAATGCGTTCACCTTTGCAGAAAGTCAGATTTACCTTGTCATCAGTGACAAGGGGCAAGGTTTGGGGGGAGCCACTCACAGGCTGGAGCAAGGGTCATCTTGGGCCCCCCCAGCCCCCTTATGTTACCTGAGGACCTTTGTTTGCCTTCGTTGTGGTGGAGATCCTCTCCCTCCTTTGCCTTTGTGTAAGTTACTTCTCTGCATTTCTGCAGGGCTGATGAAAGATTAAGAAATGGGACTGTCTGTGCAGGTCAAGACAGTGGAAGGCAATTTGGGAGCTTTGGTGGATGCTCTTCTAAATGCCATCAGACCTTGCTATGCCATGCTTAATAGATGCCTTGTACTGGCAAATGCAGCCGTGTCTGAGTATGATTTGGATTAGGAGGATCCTTTTTGCCTGGGCAGGCCTACCCAAGTCCTGGATTTTAAGATGAGTATTAGGATTCACTGAAGAATACACAGCACGGGTGGCTGTGAGGGGTAGTCCAGAGCCACTTCCACACATCCTGGGAGCAGTCTAGAAAGGAGTCTGATGAGAAAGAAAGAAGGAGAGAAGGAAGAGTGATGGATGAAAGCTGGGAGGGTCAGGGGGATGTCAGAGAGGCGAGAGCCGTGGGTGGAGAGGAAAGCCTGGGGTGACTGAGGCAAACAGGGAAGCAGAGAGAAAGGCTGAGTGGTGAGAAGCTGCAGTGAAGGGCTAGGCTGAGGTGGGAGGGTGGGCTGGCAGGAGCTGAGCTCAGTCAGTTGAAGGGAAAGGCTGGGGCAGAGGGAGGGTGGAGGCAGTGGGTGGATGCCAACCCGTGGAGGGAAAGACGAGGGCTCAGAAAGAAACCACTCTGAATCCTCCCTGCATTCCTCAAAGGTGACAAAGAACTGGCAAGCAGCAGGCTGCGTTCCAGGAACCGCTTGCCGAGTAAACACCCCTGTCTCCCCTCCTCGTGTTTCTACACAGTCATTATCTGACACAGTCCCTCCTGGGAGGCATGGAGGAGGTGGGGGTGCTCTGTTTGCCATACCAAAAATGCAAGGTTATTGTCATAACTTGACTAAAGGGCTAAGGACACCTGCTCAGTTGTGAAGGAAGACAAGGGTCTTTCGACATGTATAGAAGCTGCCCTCAAAAGGTCCAAGCCTCCTATTCAGGGATCTCCTAGTCAACCCAGCTGTATTCCCTATGTTGATCTTAACGGCGACTGAGGCATGTTTTAGGTTGTTTCCCTGCAAAGGAAAAGTGGCTGATGGATTCATTTATTTGGTGACATGCTGCCATTTGCGAAGGCTGTGTGCGTAGCTGTTTCCCTGACCATAGCAAGAGAGAGGAATTTGGGGTCATAGTTACTTCCTTTATTGAACTATTACTGTAAAGGAGCTTAACAGCTCCTTATAGCTGTGTTAGTGATTGCAGTTCTTAAGCTGAGTGTCTCATCATCTTCCACCTTTAGGTGGAATAACAGCACCCATACTGGCCTGTCCCTTGCAGGGGAAAGGAGAAGGGAATAACATGACAATATGTAGTTCCTACAGTCCTTACCTGGAATAATAGGCTGTTTCCTTCATGAACAGCAACACACTCCATGCTATCCTGTTAGACATTGCTCCTCTTGCCTTGACAGTTTTCTCCACTGCTTTCTCCATCAGGATTATATTTCACTTTTTAGAATTGTAGGGGAGTGTCTCTCCATCTGCTAGTTTCAAACTCATCATGTAATCTTAAATGTGCCTTTTCACGGTATTGAGTAGTTTGCTGAAGCAGCTATCTCCTCTTACTTCAAACTTCAGTGTTTTCTCTGTGGCCTGGAGGTTTTTCCTTAGGGTGTTATGGCTTGTCACCTTCCCAACAGGCTCCATTTGCCAAACATGCCATCACATGTTGTATGGATATGACAGCTACTTCTGGAAACTTCTGAGTAGCTCCAAAGCATGTTTGCTTTTTGTGGGAAGGGGGGACTTGGCCATCTCTCCCTGAGTGCACACCCATACTGGAGTCACTCTTGTCCTGTTTTCCTGCACAGAGTGATGTTTGCACTTGACTTTCTTATTCCCCTCTTCCTGTAGCACTGTCTGGACACCACATCTCTGTTACTTGAATCTGAGCCAGGGCCTGGGCATCACTGGGAATTTGCAACACTGCAGTTTTCTTCACTGGCCAGGTGCCTCTAAGAGTTCCTGAATGTGAAGAACTCCTATGTGAAGAACTTCAGAACATGTGGCCTGCTGGGACTTGGGCTCTTCCCATTTGAGCACAGAAAAACACCAGATGGAGTTGTCCCTAAAAGGTCCTTTCAGCATTCTGACTGCAGCGTTCTGCAGCATTCACTGCGTTGAGTTCTTCCCTTAGTCCAGCTTCAGTTTTTAACTGCAGCCAACCACTCTCCTCCCAGACTATCTCTTTTCATGCCAATTTTGCCTTTCGCTGTGGGCATTTAGTATTTTTGCCCAAGGTCAAAGGAACTCAGAAAAGTGGAGGGGCCAAGAGAGAAGCAAAACCCTTTTTGAAGTGGGGCAATGCTTGGTCACAGTCCCTTGGCCCCGAGTGGCTGAGCAAAAGAGTGGCCACTCTTCTGCTTTCAATCACAATAGTGCTTTCACCGTATGGCAGAAGCATGAGTTTACGTTTAGTAGTAAGGGCAAGAGCAGACCTTTTGCCTCACCTTGATTTTAACTTTGACATAATGAATTCCCCTTTTCCTTCCATCTTGCTGTTTACATGTCATGGGTGAATGGTATCTCATCTGAAACATCACAGCTCCCTGGCCCAGGTTCTCATTGATAGATTTCAGCTTATTACAGATCATTTGTCAGATGTTGTAGTTCCTGATTCAGAGATTTATTAGAGATTTATGCACCCAGGTATAATATAAGCAGTTCTGGTAGGGTACACAATGCTTGTTGCTGGGCATGCAGAAGCTTCTGGAGTTTTGAAAACCATAGCTTCAAACGCCAGCAAACCTAGCACTGAACTGCCATGTTCTTTGGATTGATATCTACTTGCTAATACTTGCTTTTAGGATTTACTGTGAAAGCCAAAGCAAAATTGCTTTTCCAGTGTTTACATCACTATTTAGTTGTGTAATGGATAAATTCCTTTGAAGAGAATTGATGCCGGTTTTCGGAATCCACATGCAGTTTGGTGTGGTTGTAGACTTGACCAGAATTAAGGTTTCCAATCAAGGGTTGATTGACTTTTTTTGTTGTGTACGACCTTGGTAGTACTTCCTCCTTTGTAGAGGTTAGCATTAAAGTAACTCTAGGAGAGCCTGTACAAGCTGAACCTTCATCTTTTTCTAAATGCAAAATCACTTAGATGATTCTCCTAGAACAGTACTGCACCAGAAAATCTGTGAGAAAATCAAAAGGCCTACTTTTCCTTGTTTCATAGAATCATAGAATGCTTAAGGTTGGAAGGGACCTCTAGAGATCATCTAGTCCAACCCCCTGCACACGCAGGGGCACATGGCATAGGACTGCATCCAAGCGGGTTTCTTCTATACTGACATTCTTTCAGGCCATCAGTTCATGTATTAGCAGCTATAAGACTCCTTTTTCTTCCTTTTTGCACTCTGGATATGTTCAGCAAATGAGCAGGCATCTGTGTCTCTGAGATCGACACATGCTTGTGCACTTTAGGTTCCTCTGAGATCTTAAAGCAAATAACAGCCATTTCTGGTCTGTTTTCTCCTGGAAACTAGTGAATGCCTAGAATAAACCTCAAGGCTGTATCCTGCTACAGAAAGTCAGTGTCCGTGGAAAGGTGTAACTGCTCACAGCCTCCCCAGAGGAGATTTTCCCAGGCTTGTAGTGTTTACTCTGCCTTCTGTTCTGCCTCAAGTAAACCAGTCCAGTGGTTAGTACAGCACAGGAGAGACTGAGTCTAGATGCTCCTGCATCTAGACACTTTCTATTGGACTAGTGTCCCATTTGTGGAGTAATCACTTTGGTAGTATTTTATTAATATATTTTTGAACTTTTACAGTATTTGCCACACTGATGCCTGTAGCCTTGCAGAGCAAAATACAATGAAATAATTTCCCATGCTCATTCTCTTGCACACCCAAATTGGGTCCTTTAGGAGACACTCTCTCTCTCTGCCAAGAACAGGACAACGGTGTCTCAAAGACTCTTATATGTGGAGATATATTAGTTGAGAATAGTTTTCCAGATTTGACATATAGATCAATAGAATCTTTCTTCTGTGAACATTTGCAGGAAGGTGCATTCCAGTAGTGGGACTTGGGTGTCAGAGTTTCTTTGGGATCCAAGAATGTCTCTGTGGCAACCAGTGGTACCATTATCCTGCTTTTGTAGGGAAAATTCAAGTTGCTGGGCTCTTGACAGACTTCTGGTAGGACTTCACATGTACATTCACTTTGTCCGCTGGTTATCTGATCTGCTCAGCAACAGAAGAGGGAACTTGGAACAAATCGTGAAGCAATGTGCCCTGCGAACAGGTAAAAGTAGTGTGGTCCTAAACTCTTTGGCTAAGGGTGAGCAGAACGTGTATACTGTGGATCTGCTGGCAGCCATTTGCCTTCCCTTTCCAGGGGCTTGTCCTTCCACATATGTGGATGGCAGCTGAGACTGTTAGGAGGGTGAAGCCATGTCTTCCTTAAACTCTCGTTTTTTTTCCAGTTTCTGGCAAAGACGCTTTTTAAAAACCTAACTGTGCTCTAATTAGTGTTGTCTGGCATTGAGGAAACAATTTCTTCCACTTGCATTGCTCTCAGTGAAGATGGTTGTCTGGAAAGTCATGGCTAAATGCTGATCACTCCTGCCTTAGCTACACACCCATCCATTCCACGCAACAGCTGGGAGAGGAACAGAAGGGAATAGGGCCTGCATGCTGTGAACTAAGTGTTTAGTTTTGATACAGTCTTCTCAGTAACAAGCTACATTAATATGGGATGTATCTGAAGAATAGCATTCACAGAGAGAAGGCTTTAGTTCTCCCATCTCTCACTGAAGGCAGGCTATCAGGAAGATGGAGAGCTAACTCTCCAGCAGTCAGTAATAATTCTCCATTTTATTGTCAGAATCCTTTACAAATTTTCTGATGCAGAGGTGGGGTCTGGTGCTCATATCTGCTATGAGCACTCTCCCTAGAAAACCACACTGCCCATCTTCGATACAGAGTCTGGCGCGCTCTTTTCTCATCTAGGAGTTGGGTCATCTGCCTCTGGGCAAGATGAATACATCCTCCGGCCCTGCCTCAGAGCTATCTGCTAACCTGAGCACAGCACATATCTAATATGTCACTCAGACCTGCTGTCCCATGCAGCCTCACTGCTCTCACTCCTGTTGTGTGGGAAGCAGAAATGCTTAAATGAACAGTGCTCCTGTCTAATCCAGGCCAGTGTGCCTAACTGAGGCATCATGGCATCACTGAAGGGGCTGCAGTCTCTGATTTTTCTGCACAAATGGGGGAGGTGTCATCTATTGTGCATGACGGTGCTCCCCAAAATGGAGGAAAGGAGGAAGCATTACTGTATGAATCGAGTTGCCTGGAAATCTTTGTCGTGGCTTGGTCAGCTTATGTCTCAGGCATTGCTGCGGGCTGAGGAATCTGTTGGGTGAGACCCAAGTCTCAAGATTAGTTTTATTGATAATATATTTCTTCCTAGCCTTTCACACTAGTTCTGTGGTTTCAGACTCACTGAACCTTCAAAAGGCTTAGTTGGTTTGCAGCAATGGTGCCGAAGAGGCCTGGAACAAGGCGGTTCACTAATTTACTCCTGGGAACAGGAGTAATTCATCTCTCTGACAGCATGCTCTGATAAATCCCAGCAGGCTCCTTCCTCCTTCTTGCCATTTGTTTACAGTTTGAGGCAAGACAGCTGGTGAGGGATAATGCGGAGCTGAGCAGAAAAATTTCCATACTGAGTCTAGAGCTCTGACCCTGGGAACTGGGCTAGTGTAGTCCAGTGAACTGGTAGTTCACAGCTCAGGCCTTCGATCTGAACCTGATCGTTCATGCTTGCACTCCTTTATGAGAATAAATGTTGTTAGGTGCAGCCTCAACCTTAGATACTTCAGAACCTGGATGTCGTCAAAGAGATACTGTCCTGTGTGACGTGATCCAATCCTTCTGGCAGGACTTACAGGTTGGATGGCACAGCATCTTGGGCAAACCTTTGACCAGCTGGCTCCCAAAGGCAAAGTAGGCTTGACAAATCCCTTGGTGATTGATCACTGACATCCTGATCACTCATGCAAAGAGTGTGTCAGACCTCTAAAGGGACCAGGGATGTGTGCTGAGTCCTGGACCAGTTGGTGCGGTTGTGCCAGTCTGATACAGACTGAGTGAGGTAGCACACTGGTGCTGCTCAACTGTAGGTTCTATCCTCCATTCTGGCATTTGTATCCTGGAAGAAAGAAGGAAAAGAAAAAAAAAAGAGAGAGAATTAGGGGGTGTCCAGGCATTATATCATAGAAGTGACTGAGATGGGTAATCTAGAAGGAAGGAGGGAAATGAGAGAAAGATGGGGGAGGTTCTTCTTCCAAGAAAGAAGCAAGTGACGGCATGTGAGGATCTTTCTGACAATCCCGGTTCTCAATCACAAATTCAATTCCTTCTTTTTTTTTTTTGTCACACAGATATTTCTCCCTGTAGTGTCTTTTCCTTTGCACCTTATTGTTGAAGGTGAGGGTGTTTGATTCTCCTTGTTATCTCGCAGTTCCTCTAAGCCTTGATGCTAGACATTGCCAGTGCAGAGGTTGTCACCTTTCAGTTGGCAGTAGGAGAAATCTCTTCTTCTATGATCCTGTCCTTCTGAGTCCTGTGTTAAATTTCTTTTGTCAGTAGAGGCCTTTGGCTAAAATAATCCATTTGACCCCAGACCTTTTATTCCTGATAGTTTGCCCTCTGACCCTTGTAGTCCCACTGGAAGAAGGCACCTTTGCTGTGACTGCTGCCAAACCATTGACTGGTCAGCAGGGGCAAGTCAACAGCTAGCATCATTCCTAATCCAAGTAACCAGTTCTGATTTGGTATCAACCACTGTCCTTTCTATTAGTGCTACATTTGCAGCAACCACCCACCCCGAAATGGTCTCTCAAGAGGGACACAGCGCCCAGCTGCCCTGCTGGAGGTCTGGTAGGTGGGGCAGGGAGGAAAGGCTGGGCGGCTGTGACTCTAAAAGCCAGGGTTGAGGTGAAGTAGAGGCTTTGTTGCTTCCTAGTGAGACTTGAAATGTGAGAGTAAACAAGCACGGGAATAAATAATGCAGCGGATATCCCAGCCTGCAGACAGTTTGGAGTGGGGTGTAATCTCTAAAAGCAGTTATTTGGCTCAGCTAGAGGTGTCAGACTGAATGCAAAGGGCTAGATAGCTCCCTCCCCTCTTTTATATCTGGGAGACTGTTTCTTGCCTCAGAGTTATCCTGGGTCATTTCCCCCAGGATGGTCACTTTGGACCACTTTGGAGGCTACCACAAGTCACAGCCCACTGTAAAACTCTGTCCGTCAGGAGCTCTGGGAAGGGGACCTCTGAGAACAGTAGGCCAGAGAGAGAAGGCATTTCTGGAAGACAGAAGAAAGGGAACCCAAGTGTTGGCTCTCTCTCAGCAAGTGTTTAGCAGCCATCAGTTTGAGTGGACATTAACCAGAGCATGTTTTGGAAGCTTCACTCCTTTGGTCAGCCCCTCCCACTCCTGTGCATTTTTTTTAATCTGAAAAATAGTGAGTTAAGTGGTTGGTGATCAGAGATCCTGGGTACTTAGAACCTGTAGTATCTTGGGACAGTGAGCGTTAGTGAAAGGAGTCAGGAAGGGTGCTTGCAGCTGCTAGGGGTGCATGACAACATGGGTTGGAAAGAAGCTGCTGTGTTTGTGTAGTGAGTGGGGAGAGCGAACGGGCTTTTGTGTTTGTGATGAGGGCAGTGCGTCCGGAGCCACAAACCTCAGAGAGGCTGTCAGCTTGAACTGCCTGAAGGAGCAAGGAACTGAAGAGTAGGGTGAGAAGGACCCTCAGGGGAGCAGGATGAGGTTTAGGGGCAGGCTGCCTTCTGGGATTTCTGCTGCTCACTGAGAAATGGCTGCTCCGCACAGAGCTGGAGTTGATCAGGCCAGCCTTAACTACAGTTCCCTGGTGAGAAGAACCAGCCGGAGAATTTGGGACTGAAGTTGTGAGGAAGGCAAGAGCAGAGAGGAATTCCTTTCATACTTCCGAGCTAAGGTAGCGCTCTGCTTCCACCATCTGGTTTGTGTTTGGGGCACATCACAGGCAGCCCAGGGTCCTTGAGTGCAAAAAATAAGTAGTTACAGAGCCTCCCAGGCATTATTCATGGCTGCCTGGAAATGCCCCAGAGATTTCATCCAATCTTAACCCGTTATTACCTGGGGAGTCCAAGAACGTGGTGTAAAGTGATGTCACTGGCAGCTGGTCATGCAAGCTCTATGGGAGCAGTGACATAGATGAGAAGGAACCAGTCCTTTGCCAACACTGGGTGGAGTAGGCTGTAGGTGGTCTTGTGAGAAGATTTTTGGGTCCCAGAACCCTGTGGTGCTGTTAGAGTTCAGGTTTGAGGTCCAGTAAAGCTGAGGTCTCGGTGTGACCTTGAGCCAGGCTTTATCCATGTTGACCTCAGCTCCTTGCACTCTGTAGTCGAGATGCTGTCCATGCAGCATGGATGCCACAGTGAGACCAACCCAGGTCTGGGCAAACGTCTTGAGGAGATGACCTTCGTCTCTTCTGTGTCAGCACACTGCAGGACTGCTCTTGGCACTAGGTGATCATGCTGAAGCACTTCTGCTGCAGCACATCTAGCTCTTGAGAAATTCGTCATGCCTGCTTCTCTCATCCTGCTCTAGTCTAATTATCTGAGGGCAGGTGGGGTGGTGCAGAGATGGCATTTCATCCCAGAGGAAAGGAGGCAGTCATCCTAATAACACATTGGGGAAAGCAGGGGAGGAATGCAGGTGAGTGACCTTTCCATATCTTTTGCTCCCTAGGGACTACTGAGCTTGCTAGTCTGATGAAGTTTAATGCTAGTCATCTGCAGCTATCAATGTGTTTGCCTTCCCCTGCCATTGCTGTACTCACTGGACATTATCCATCCATTTCTCTGGTTAACTCATAACTGATGGAGAAAGTTGCGGGGCTGGGGGGTGGTTTCTCTATTTTTTTACAATAACTTTTATGCCTGATAGAAGAGGCAAGGCTGCCTCACATGCTTCCTTTTACTCATGCATGTTTCTTTAAGTAAAGGAATGTCAAAAAAGATGGGATTTGGGTGTTCCGCTAGAAATTCTTGGTGGGCAGTGTGGATGAGAGGCGTCTCCCTCACCCCCATGTGTCAGGCAGGCAACATGTGCTGGGGGCCCACCAGTCCTGAGCCTGGGTTTTTGGTTGGTGGGAGAGAAAGGGGACTTGCTGCAAAGACCACATAGTTCCTTTGTTCCCATGGTAACCAACCCATTAAGGAGATGTAGATTAAACCTTTGCAGCTGGTATGTGTTTCTTCTGTGCATCCAGGGTCCCCCTCCTCCTTTAGACATGCCAAGGTGGAAGCTGGAACTTATTAACAGCAGCCTGAGCAGGTGGTTCTGATTTCCCCAGGAATCCATTGCACAGACAAGTACTGCCTGGTAGTAGGGCCAGTGTAGGTGACTCAGGGAATGTGACAGGTGAAGCAGGCAGGGATGTGGGAGTCCCTCTTGTCTGGCCTGAGCTGCTTCTGCCAGCAATTGACTTAATAGGAGTTTGATCTGGGCCTTGGGCAAGCTGTTGCTGGTCACGCAACATGTGGAGCTCTGTTATCTCTAGCATAGCTGAACCAAAGATAAGGATCTGCACTTTTTAGAAGCATCACCTCAGAAAAGAGATGATAACCTGTTGTGGCTCTTGGTTTTCAAGGGTCCTGCAGCCCCTTTTATAGCTGAGGAGTATTTGCTTCAGCATCCCCATCCTTGTCATAGGATGTCCTCCCCAGTTCCTTGTCATAGGAGCTGTGTTTCTTTGCAGTTGAAAACCCTCCTAAAACAATACTTGCAGTTTCAAGGGAATATGGAAGTTCTGTGAAGTCTCATCTCTGCACAACAAGATGACTTTGTTGTGAGGACAACACATGTGTTAGACATGGTCTTGTGTTCACATCAGACACCTGTGCCACAACACTCCTGTCCCACATCACTCTTAGTGCTACTTAGTCAAGCAAGCACCTTAGAGCAACATCAGTTTAGCCCAGGATGGACTGCTTGCATAACCTGTGTAGCACGTGCTAGTGATCTGTTAGTGGGCTAAACGACACTACCTCTTTTGCCTCAGTGCAACCTTATTCTTCTCCTGTGTGCTTGCTGTGGCTCAGGAAAGCTTTGTGACTGTATGTGTGAATGGATGTGGCCTTCAACGTTTGTAGTGAGGTGGGACTTTGTGCCACGATTGCTGTTCGTGTGTGCCTGGACATGAAAGTGATCCATCCCTCTGCCCTTCCCTTCCTGGTAATTCATGTGTATCTGCCTCCTGAGTAATGTCCATGTACCCTGCAGTGTGCATGCCTTGCTCAGACAGGGACTACAGCTGCTTCTGGGCTCCCTCCCCCAATATAAGACTCCAGTTTTGTGCGCAAGACTTTGATCTAATGCCTGCTGCCTTTTCCACAGCCCTGTGCTCACGTACCGTGTAGATGCTGACAAGGGGTTCAACTTCTCAGTGGGTGACGACGCCTTTGTGTGCCAGAAGAAGAACCATTTCCAAGTTACAGTCTACATTGGCATGCTTGGAGATCCCAAGTATGTGAAGACTCCCGAGGGCCTGAAACCCTTAGAGTGCTTCTACCTGAAGCTTCATGGAGTGAAGGCAAGCAGGAGCTAAGGTTGCAGCAGGGAGAGGGGTGCATGACAGATGTTTGGGATCAGGCAACACCGCGTCTTTCACATGCTAAGTTGCAGATGTATGCCTAGGAGAGTGTTGAAGGTCAGAATGAGGCTTATCTCTTGCCTGTGCTTTTTATGAGCCAACAGTTTGGTGGTAGTCATGCCTGGGTCAGCAGATGAGGGCCCATACTATGCCAGTGCCCCCTGGTTGTCTTCCCACCACTTTGTTGCTAGCTGGCTGAAGCCTGTCTTCTGGCACTGCCTGCAGGCAGGAGACAAGATGGGAGCGAGCAAAGCAGCTAAGAGGTACAGACAACAAAAGTGTTGAATTAGGCTGGGCTTGTGACTAGGTGTATTTACATTTAGTACACTACCTGGAAGACAACATTTGGCCTGAGCTGTGCAGAGCTCTCTCCACAGAGAGCTCCAGCCCATCTCTCCAGCCAATTCATAGCTACAGAAGAGTAGAGAGGGGAGCAAGGGAAACATGGCATTTTATGAGCACTGGGTTTGGTGTAGGTTGGAGAAAGGTCTGCTCCTGTGTCCCAGGACTGGATGTAGATGGACTTAATCACTGCCTGGTTCTTCTGCCTGTCACTGTCTCCTGACTGCAGAGGAATATGGGCCCTTTGAGAAAATCTCATCTGCTTTTACTTTCAACCTACGCCCTGCCAAGGGAGGCACTTCTGCTTGGACAATAATCATACTGAAGTTAGGTGTTGTTATTTAGTTGTATGGGGTCATAGGAGGGCCTGGGCAAAAAGCTGGCATATGCAAAGTCTGGGGAAAAGGAGCTGGGATGGGGACGATCCCCATTTGTCACATGCTTGGTTCTTTCTCTTCAGCTAGAGGCCTTGAACCAGTCAATCAACATAGAACAGTCACAGTCAGACCGTAGCAAACGGCCGTTCAACCCTGTCACGTGAGTATTGCCAGGGGTATGTTCAGTAGAGGAATTGCTTTTAGGGAATAAGAAATAGGGTGGGGAATGCCCAGACTAGTACTTTGGGTATAACAACCTCCATTTTTCTCTTCTGTCTCCTACAGCAAAGCTTGCAACTCTTTGCATTTCCTCCTCCACCCAGCACTACCTGAGCCTGTACTCACTTCATATACCTGCCATGGTGGAAGAGGCCAGGAGATGGCCATTCTCTGAGGTCCTTCTCTCCAGCAGTGTCCTCATTCATGTCTGTTTTCCCTTCTCCAGGGTTAACCTGCCTCCAGAGCAGGTCACCAAGGTCACTGTGGGGCGGCTACACTTCAGTGAGACCACAGCCAACAACATGCGAAAGAAAGGCAAACCCAACCCAGACCAGAGGTGAGGAGTGGAGAGGCTTTCTCCAGGCTACTCTCAGCACTCAGAGCCTATGTGCCAGCCCTCAATTTAGAGAGGGTAGCTGGAATCTGGGGACAGGGTCCTGAATCCTTGTCTGTCTGGAAGAAAGAGGAGTGCCCTGTGCCCAAAAGAAGGGCCTGTTCCACTGTGTGAGGGGTTGGGAACATTGGGTGCACCCCACAGCAGAAGGAGAGGTGACATGCAAAGCCTGCCATGACCAGCCAGGTGCCTGCATCCTCCAGGGATGAGCTAGATTCAGCAGTTCCCAGTGTACTGTCCCTACCAGAGGAATGGCTTCCTGACCTGTCTCCCCTCTTGTCAGGTATTTCATGCTCGTGGTAGCTCTGCAAGCACATGCCCAGAACCAGAACTACACGCTTGCAGCTCACATCTCCGAGCGCATCATCGTGAGAGTAAGTCAACTGTTTGTCTCTACCTGACTTTCAGGATTCCTTTCTTTTCAGCTACTAGAGTGCCCAACAGTCATTTGCTGGACTGTCTAAGCAATCTTCTTACCTTTCTTTGGCTTTTCAGAGCTTTTCCATCCCAGCCCTTGCCTGCCTTCTCTAAAACATTACTGCCTTGCCTGTAGGTATCCCTGTCTGTGCCTGGTTTTCACTCCAGC
>NW_010589859.1:401151-421809 GCF_000705375.1 Tinamus guttatus
AGGCATCCAAGAATCTGTTGCAGGCAGTCACGGACAGGGAAAGTGATCTGTTCTCCCAAGTTTGAACAGTTAATCCAAAGTATATCTGTTTGGAGTGTGGGACCAGTGTTGCTGGGATGCTGCAGCAGGGGCAAGGCTCCAGGAACAGGGAGGGCTGGCATGCCTTCTGGGGACCTCACCCTCTCGCAAGTGCTAAGACAGCAGTGCTCAAATGTGAATGCACAGGAGCAGAATAAGAAAGGTGCTTTTCCCAGACTCTCCCAGAGCTCTGCTGATAGAGCTTTCTGTCATGGGACCTGAAGACAGGAGTCTGTGACTTCTGCAGGACAAGCTCTGATGTTGTGATGGGCTGTGTCTGCCCTGCAGCCTTTTAAGTGCCTGACCATTTCCTCTAGCAAAGGGCTGGTGTGGGGTTAAAACACAAGCAGAAGACAGATGGTGACCCTAGAGTCTGCAGACAAGTAAGTATATGATGAATTATGCAGTCTCCAAGATTCTCAGTGCAAAACCTTGGGGAACTGAAGACGATCTGGACTGCCCACTCTCAAGCCAAGTCAGTCACAGCTACAGTAAGGCCTGCAGAACGGGCCAGGATCCTAGGATTCTGGGCCCAGGAGTAACAGCCAGGACACTTAAGTCTTCTGCAAAAGGAGACTCTATTAACTTCCAGTCCCTAGGAAATGAGCCTGTGCAGTTCTGGTTGGAGTTGTTGAGATGATTAAAACAGCTCTGAAAACTGAGATAACAGACATCTCAAGAGACTTGGTGTGCTTCTTTAGGGAGAGGAGCAGCGCAGGTACAAGAAAAAGCACAGCCTTGCTCCCTGCAGAAAGAAGCTTACACAGGGGCAGCAGATGAATGCCAAGGGTGTCTCTGTTTTAAGGGCAGGCTGGGATCTGTTCACAGGGTTGGCATGGAGCCCTGCCACTGTGTATACCTCTGCAATTGTCTGTGTCATATCTTCTTGGCTTTGCTCATCCTGCTGGATGTGCCATACCTGTCTGTCTAACTCCCTGCTTTCCTCCTGTGAGGATGGGGGCACAGATCAGCTTTGAGGTCATCATTCAGGTGCACTTGCGGCTGGAAAGGGCATGTCTGTCAAGATCCCAACTCCTTGATCCCCAAAGCCCCCCTTTGCCTTTGAGACCATCTGGGTCAAGGTGTCCCAATTTCATCTGAGATCTTCAACATCCCTGGTTCCATTCTGCAAAGCAAGGACATAGCCGTATCATCAAGGTGTTTCTGCTAATGTCCAGCGTTGGTTTCTGTCTGTTTTTCTCCCATGCTATTTGGAATGGGGCTCTACTGGAATGAGATATCTGATACTGTGCAGGTCACCATGGCAGATGTGACTCTCTATAACATGCATCTGTATGTGGTCCATCCTGCCATGCCTCTGGCTTGCGCTTTGTGGGCTGGGTCTGAAGGGCTCTCCAGAAGTCCTTAGTCCTTTTCTCAGATTGTGCCTGAGTGTTTTTCTCCCTTGTGTTGTTATTGCTGCTGTTCAGCCTGTTTTCTTGTCTCCACAGGCCTCCAACCCAGGCCAGTTTGAGAGTGATAGTGATGTGCTCTGGCAGCGGGCACAGCTCCCGGATACTGTCTTTCACCATGGTCGAGTTGGCATTAACACAGACCGCCCTGATGAAGCCCTTGTGGTCCATGGCAATGTAAAGGTTATGGGTTCCCTGATGCATCCTTCAGACATCCGAGTGAAGGAGGACATCCAGGAGGTAAGAGCTGTGAAAATGAGGCTACCCTCCAGATGACTTGGGGGCCAGGAGGTACCAAGTGTGAGTGTCCTTGTGTGCCTCTTTCAGCTGATGATTTTGATTGTAACAGTCTTTCTGGAGAGGCTGTGAGCTGCCTCTCTTGACAGGCTGGAAATACCTTCGAAGTCCGACTATTCCTATCTGTTCTCAACACAGCCTATCTAATGTGTCCTAAGGAATAATGGCTCTTCCATCAGAAGTAGGAAATGCAGAAGTGACAAACCTGGAAACAGTTGAATACATGAAGCAGCACACTGGGACCTTAAAGAGCCTGGGTGAAAGACTCAGCTCTGTTCTACTTTTAAATCCTTTCAGCGGGATGTAGATGTACTAAAAAAGCTGGATGCAATGAAGTCTCGTATTTATGAGAACTGTCTCTGTTCCTGGGTGTGCGGTGGGGCTCAGTCTTCTGGCTTCATTGTCCAAGAAGTGTTTCCAGTGACAAGAACTGGAGAATAACCCCAATGCAAATGCTGTTTGTCCCCTGGTTGCAAAGGCATTACCTGGTGCCTTTTGCTGCTTGGGATTAGGGTTAGGGAAATTTATGAAGCATTTATAACATGCATGTGTCTGTTTTGTCCCAGGTGGACACAACAGAGCAGCTGAAGAGGATCTCCCGTATGCGGCTAGTACACTATAACTACAACCCTGAGTTTGCAGCCACTGTGGGCATTGACAACACCTCTGAAACAGGTAGGGTCCCTGTTTCGCACTGTGGTTCCCTGCTTAGGTCTGCAGTGCCGCACCTTACCTTTTGCAGCCTACCGTGACACTTCATTTGCAGTTCCCAGTGCCACTGCCCTGCTTGCTTTGCAGCTGTAGCATGCCTGCAAGCTCTCCCCAGTGGCAGCTCCCAGAGTGGTAGAGACATGTGGTATTCTCATCACTTCAAGTTTAGGCATCTAATGAAGTTCCCTCTTTAGTGAGTAGGAGAGAGAATGGCACCTGCCTCAAGCAGCTCAGAGCCTCTCTCAGGCTGTGATAAGGCTATTCCAAACCCAGAGGGAGCCCAGACACAGCTGTGTGCTGTAGGGTGATACAAATATCCCTGTCTCCATAGCATGAAAACCAGCTGTGAGTGAACAGCTGCTGGTTTCACTCTTTTTCATTCACTCTTCTGTTAGTGAACCTCAGTGCTGTATAGGCTACCCAGGCCATGGAGTCTGCATGCTCTGCATGGCCATGCACTGGCCAGGATGAGTGTACTTGAAATGCTACCAGTGCAGAGGGGTCCTGCCAACAGCCTCATGGGCTAGAGAAGGAGCTGTAGCAGGACAAGCCCTGCCTAGACTGCTGTGACCTGTTTTGCCATTTCCACCCAGGTGTCATTGCTCAGGAAGTGAAGGAGATCCTCCCAGAAGCTGTGAAGGACACTGGGGACCTGGTGTTTTCTAATGGGAAGACCCTAGAGAACTTCCTGGTGGTTAATAAGGTCAGTAGCAGCCTGAAGGGCAAAGGAGGGTCAGTGAGGCTGGGTCATGGGGGGCTGTGGAGAGAAGTTTCTGTTTTGTTTTTCTTAGCATAAAGTTGGAAAGGGAAAAGTGAAAATGTGATGCCTTGGAAATGGTTCTCAGCCAATACACATGTATGAGGTTCAGGCCTGCCTGCTCTTTCAAGTGTCAGGAACAGACCTAAATGGACAGGAGGAACCAACAGGGAACAAGTAGCCTGATGGTGGAGGACATCTCCCTCAGGAAGGGCTTCTTGTCGGCAGCCTTCTTTAGAGAGAATCTTACTCATAATCTTTCCTTTCTAGATAAGATAAAGGGGTTAGATCAAGATAACCGCCTGGCAGCCTGACCTCTTCCTAACGTAGGCAGCTTGCTTTCTGCTCTGAGTTTCAAGGAGGCATCCTCCCATGGATGTTCTCCATACTGTTCTCTCAAAGCTGCCAGCTTTCTTTTGCATCACTTTGTCCTTTCTGCCCCGAAAGGATGGCTGGCACTTGAACTTAGTGCCTTGTTTCTGTTTTGTGGGAGGCTACATCCCTGCAGTTACATCACCAACTAGGAGCAGGAGCTTTTGAATTGTCTCATGTGTGTATGGCCAGCATGTTGCAGTTCACTAGCCCTCAGTCCAGAGCTGGGTGGAACGTTGTTGCATGGCGCAAGTTGCATAAAGGCATTTTACAGCAGGCTGTGTGGTTTACCCTAGCTGAGCAATTCAGCCTCTGAAGAGGCATCTGCTTGGCACTGTAAATTATCCATGACGTCTCAGCACTGAAACAGCACACAAATGAGATGTGCTACCTTAGGGAGCAATGTGTATGTTCTAACATTTGTTATTTTGGTAGAGTTTGAAGAGAGTATCTCTTAGGCCCTCATCTAGGAGCTGTAGAGATTTAGGTATGCCTTGCTGGGTGATTCCCCCTGCCTCCTCAAGGCTGGGTATTTTTGTGTAACCTTTCTCTTGGGGTAGGGGGTGGGATAACAGTTGGAATGACTGGACCCAGCATGAGAAGCAGGAGATTCTCCATGTGCCAGGCCACTTAGACTTCAGACCTGTTCCCTGGCAGGAGCGGATATTCATGGAGAATGTGGGAGCTGTGAAGGAGCTGTGCAAGCTGACTGACAACCTGGAGACCCGCATCGATGAGCTGGAAAGATGGAGTCATAAATTAGCCAAACTCAAGCGGCTGGATAGCATGAAGTCAACTGTGAGCTCTGGGGCATTCAGGTACAGGCATGATGAGGTCAAGGGAGCAAAAGAATGTCTCTCTGCAAGCCCAGGCAGTCTTAAATGCCATTTCAGCTTGGGAAAGTGAATCTGGGAAGGAATTTGGGGGAATCTTCCCCCTTGGTACTGTTAACTCAGTATGGGAACAGTAGAGTATTGGCAGTTGCCGTTTGGCCTGTGGTAGAATTCTGAGATAGATCTGGCATGCACTTCCCAACATCTTTAACCTAATCCGCTTGTGTGAGTCTTGGGGCAGAGTTCAGGCCCTTTGGGCAATTCCCTGCAGCTGTCCCTGGAGCACACTGAGTGACAGTAAGTTTGTGACCATCATGTCACAGAGACTCAGCTGCTAGCAGACCTACACATATTCTCTGAGAACGGCTCCGAGTGCCGTACAGCTGTGTAATGTGGGCCTGTACAGCTCAGTGTAATTCGTCCTTTCTCCTTGCAGCCAAACAGGAAGCCAGTTCAGCCGTGCAGGGAGTGTACCCCACAAAAAGAGGCCACACAAAGTAGCCAGCAAGGTAAGGAACCATTCCCAAAGAACAGTGCTGTGCTGGGAGGAGGTTATCTGACCAGAAACAGTTGACTCCATTGTTCTCTTATTTTTTCCTATACACATTGAAAAGGGGAGACCCTGTCAGTTCCATTTTCTGGCTCTCTCTTACCTGTGGCAGCATTTTAGTCCATTCCTTAACAAAAACATTCTCTGGTTTCTGCACTGAGGGGTTTAGGGCTTGCATGGAAGCGGGAAGGGAGCTTCGTATGGGCTGGGCTGTGCTCTGAAACAGAGGGCCAGAGTGGTGAGGTGCCCTGAGTGGATCTTCTGATCTTGCAGTCACCATCAGTTGTTCCAGAACAAGCCTGCATCAGCCAGCGCTTCCTGCAAGGCACTATCATTGCCCTAGTCATCATCATGGCATTCAGGTAAGTCTGCACACCCATTCTGCCTTTTCTCCACACTGACTAGGAGGAATTTCTCTCAGAAAAGTCATGATTCACCTTGGGAGGATCCTCCCAGGCCCAGCAGCAGTGTTCTGGTCAAGGCCACGCTCTCTCTACCGTGCTACACTGCTGGGGATCTTTGCTGCCTGCTGGAGAAATGATTTTCCCATCTCAGCAGGGTATTGTTGCTGCCCTTGCTGGAGTAAGCAAGACCAGCTCATCTGGGTGTCAGCAGACTGACATCTGCTTGTCCAGGGCTTGTATACCATACTTGGCTCCATCTACAGGCCTCTGTCCATATAACACTAGCCAGACTTGTCTCCCTCAACTTCCTCATTTCACACAACTCACTAGCGCATCCCATATCTCTAACCCTTGCAGTGTCACCCCAATACCCATTCGGGTCTGGGAAAAGGAGGCACATGAATCACTTGTCTTAGTTCACCAGCTCTCTACTTTCTGTCTTTTGCACTGCTGAGCTGTGGGATGTGCTGAACAAACAGTCTATATCCCTACAACTTTTTGGTTTGGCCTGGACCTGCCTGACCAAGCTGTCCATGCTGGAAGCACTGGATTTGCTTCATTTCCCAGAAGTGATGTTACTTCTCACTGCAATCTGAAGGTTTTCAGCACTAGCACAGTGTGTGTGCTAGTGAAACACGCAAGTGCCTTGTGAGCCATCTTTCCCAGTCACACCTCCCCACTACACTTCCCATCCTCAGAACAAGCAGGACAAGCTTTCACTGCCATCCCCAGCTGGGCAGTGAGAGGCTGTGGACCGAAAGCTTCTTTCATGGGCTGAAATCCTGTGGAAGCAGATCAGCACCAGGACATGTCCCTTGCCTCATGTCTGTGCTCAGCCTGTAATTGTGTTCATCTTTCCAGTGTGGTGTCCATGTCTACCCTCTACGTGCTGAGCTTGCGCAATGAGGAGGACCTTGTGGATATTGATGGGTAGGTACCTCTGGATTCTCTGGAAAAAATGAGGTGACTGAGGGCGTCTCTGAGACACAAATCACTGCAGGGTGAATGACCATAGTTCCAGTGAGTCAACTTGTAAATAAAACCAAATGCTTTCTTACACACAAGTCTGATGTCAAGAAAGTTGTTTGGAGTAAAAAGTGAGGAAGAAAAAAAAAATCCTGTTGTTCGACTGTTCATGTATCTACTCATGGCCCGTCTAAATGTTATTAGATGCCTCTTCAGCTGGACTGAAACAGCAGAGGCCTACTGATTGCTGTGGGGCAGAAGCAGCCTGTGCTAGGCAAGGGCTTTTTTTCTACAAACTGTGTCCTTAGTGTGGGGAGAACAGCCAGGGAATGGCCCCAGCCAAGCAAGCTCGCACAGGGACAGGTATTTTTTCCCTTTCTTGCCTTTTCATTTCCATTATCTTTCATTCTCTTCTGTTTTCTTCCTCTACCAACCTCCCTTCTCCTTTCACTACCCTGTAGCTCTTTTGCTGTGCCCCCCGTCTGTTTCCTGGCACTCTTTCGGCACAGGGGTCCTGGGGTCCCAGTTGCTCTATGTCCACGGTATGTTATTCTTTTATTATACTGTTATTTAATTGCTGCATCCCTTCTCTCAATTCCTATTCTTTTTTTCCATTTGCATCACAGAAAGCAAAGAATCCTGAGCAAAATGTGAAAGCAGAGTGTGATACGAATATCCTGCAGCAACAGGAAGGATCATGGATCTCATTAGGCAATATGGAAAGAGCATTAGGACTAGGGGACTTAATCAAGTCCCTCTTAATTGTCCCCTGAAATAGGGGACAGCTTATTGGGAGGAAAAAGGACAGAATCATCAGCACAGGGAGTGTTTGGAAAGATACTGACACAGTTCTGGTATCTGACCCAGGAAAAAGCAAGATACTGAGGTATCCAGCTGCTGAATAAACTCAGCTTCTGTATTTTACAGCTTCAGGAAAAGTAATATTTTAAAACAAAAACAAACAAAAAAGAAAAAAAGAGAGAAAAAAAGAGTGTGTCTGGGAGGTAGGGCCTTGCACATCTTACTGCAACACAGGGAAAGCTGAACAGAACTGTAAAATGCCTCAATTACATGAACTGCAGGGATGCAGCCACATACTTCCCTTAAAAGGAGAATGTCTTATCTGTTTATCAGAATCCTTTGGACAAGTCAGCAAAATACTGTATAAAGAGCAGTGCAAAGCACAGTTTCTGTGTTCCTGTAAGGACTCCACAGCAGAGTGTTTCACAAGATGGCTTTAAAAAACTTCAGTGGCCTTGGAATGCAAAATAAAGCTATGTGTGAAAAATGTTAACAAGACAGGGAGAAACATGAGGGATAGTGGTAGATTTTCAGCTGGGATAAAAGTTAGCATGGGATGATGATGTCCACATTGGCTCTAGGAGACTGGTGTGACATCGTTCTTTCAAGAGGAAATAAATATATGTATGGTGTATGTCTTGCAAATGACAAAATGGTATTTTGATTTCTCTAAACGAGTGAAGACTATGTTTATCTTTGAGAAGCCTTGCATTGGTACAGAACAAGCAAAATGCGGACCAGAATTGGTGTTGCTGTGGGCTGCCTTTATGGACAGTGGAAAGAAACAGGCAGCAGGGTGCAGAATCTCCTCCTCTTTCAGATCTGACTTGCCCTTTGGATATTCCTGTGACATCTCTGTTGAGGTCTTAGAAGCTTCAGGGAAATGTCTAGAATTATGTAGGATGAATTTGATTTGTATTGTTTATGTTTCTAAAAAAAGACAAGATGAGGAATAATCTTGATCTAATTGAGAAAGGACACTATCCTTAAAGAAGGTGAATGGCCTAGAGTGTTGAGACGCTGGCATTGGGCATGATCATGATCATACAGGCTCCTAGACATGGGGTTCTGAGTGTGATTATATGAGGGTGATACAGGGTCTGAGGTCATAAAATTACTCAGGAGATCAGTATTAGAAAACAAGTTCTTTGAGGACAGATTATTCCACAGTGAGCACCGAGGTAGCACGAGTGGTTTCCTCTGAACCAGCTGTGCCTAGTCCCTGACAGCCATGCAGTGCCTAAACCAGTCTACTGGGGCATTTTCTTATTCTCTTTGCTGTATTTGTGGTTTGTGTGCCACTCTCCTTTCTGTCATTGCTCCTTCTGTCTGTTAGTCTGCTCTTCCTTGATGCTGCACTCCTCATGTTTGCTTTTGCTCCGCGTACCAGGATCCATAACCCACTGACGCTACAGTCACTTCTCCAAGTACATGTTGTCCCCTGTACTAGAGGTTTTCACATGTATTTTCCTAAATTTTAGGTCAACTCAGAACTTTGATAAAACTCAGTCGGTGCCATCCACAGTCTCATCTGACAGAGCCAGTGACAGGACCCCTACACACCAAGGTAGGTCACAATATTGCAAAGTGGGAACAGGAGTGGGAATCCTCTTCCCACATAATTGGTTACTGTCCTGTCATCCAGGAGGCACGGGTTAAAAGGCACAATAACATCTGTGGTTTGCTGGCTGAAAACACGTGGAAATTGGGATGGGAGATGTTTATAGAGCCCCATCTCAGAGCTAACAACAATGAACTCTTCAAGCCAGATTTGATAATGGTGAAAGAGTGCCGTGCCAAGATAGTAGACATTACTGTCCGCTACGAGAGTGGGGTAACAACGCTGAGTGATGCAGCGACAGAAAAGGTTAGGAAATATCAACATCTAGAAGGGGAGATCCAAGCATTAACATCAGCCACAGAAGTTGAATTCCTGGGGTTCCCAATTGGTGTCAGAGGGAAGTGGTATTTTGGCAACGAGAGGCTCCTTACCGACCTTGGGCTCTCTGCAAGCCACTGTAAACGGATGGTGAGAGTCTTTTCACAAAGAAGGGCTCTCCTGTCCTCTGTAGACATATTGCATATTTTTGTGAGTCAAGGTAAGCAGACTTAATGGCTTATTAATACGGAGACAGTTTACATACCATTACTTGTCCCCTTTTGACATGTTTATCATGTCTGTTTTATTAGTCTTACCTCTTCCACAGGCTAATAACATCTAGTCCTTTGGCATTCTTCACACAGCTGATTGAGCTTACTCAGTCTTCTGAAACCATTGAATTTTGCCTTTGTCCATTTCCAGGCTGTGGCAGGGGCGTGGGACAATACCATCTCATCCCAAACGACTTGTCCAGTTTACACTGATTATGACGAGGCAGACAGGCCACCTAAAATTAACTGGAAGGAGTGCCTTGTAGTTTGCAAGGTTCATAAAATAGCAACCAGAAAAGCCCTGTCATGTATTTGTGGTGCGAGGTAATGAACATGGATGCATCTCTGTGCCAGGGGCTCCCTTGTACTGTCCTGCTGTTATGTTGGGTAGTCCTGGGGCTGTGGTTTTGCGGAGAGGGCCCCGGGCTCTCAGTGCTGCTGTTGATAGGTGTCCTCTCCCTTCACTTACTCTGAGTGTCCCTGCTGTTTGCTCTGCAGTCACAGTGAATGTGTATGACTCTGTCTACCGTTTACCTGGCCAAAGTGTGCTAGCGTGTTTCAACCCACCGTGTTTCTCTACGTGCTGCTCTGCTGCTCCCACCAATGTCTCCTCCATTGCGCTCTCTGAGACCAGCCCCACTCATGCCACTAACCGGACGGGTAAGTACCAGTCCAACAGGAGGGAAATGCTGGGACAGTGCTGTGGGCAGTGCTGGGACAGTGATCCTTCCTCTCTACTCAGCTCTGGTGAGGCTACATCTGGAGTACTGTGTGCAGTTCTGGCCTCCCCAGGACAAAAGGGATATGGACCTTCTGAGGAAGGTCCAAGGTAGAGTGACAAAGATGATTGTGGGGCTGGAGCATCTATCTTATGAGGAAAGACTAAGCGAGCTGGGCCTTTTTAGCCTGGAGAAGAGAAGATTGAGAGGGAGGGGATCTTAACAACATGTACAAATATCTGAGGGGAGAATGTAAAGAGGATGAAGCCAAACTCTTCTTAGTGGTGGCCAGTGATAGGACAGAGGGTAAATGGGTACAAACTGAAACACAGGAAGTTCCACCTCCATATGAGGAAGAACTTTTTACTTTCAGGGTGACAGAGCACTGGAACAGGCTGCCCACAGAGGTTGTGGAATCTCCTTCCTTGGAGATACTCAACACTCGCCTGGATGTGATCCTGTGCAACGTGCTGTAGGTGTCCCTGCTGGAGCAGGGCAGGTAGACTAGCTGTACTCTAAAGGTCCCTTCCAACCTAAACTTTTCTGTGATTCTGTGTTGAGACTCAATCTAGCAGGCAGTTTGTGGGGCAAAGTGTGGTTGCCACGCTGATCGCCCTTCCTTGCCACAGCATGCCATGTTACAAGCATGCATGGTCAGGCTGCAGGAGTGAGGACTGGAGGGTCTCTGGCAGCTGCCTGCTTCACCAGCGTGGGGCCATGAGAGGCTAGGCTGGGCTGGCCAGCATGACTGAGCAGCTGTCCCTTGCAGCCTGGCCTTGTTACTGTGTTCATCATGAGTAATATTTTGACAGGCCATGAGGTATGCTGCCTCTTGGCTACCCAGGCAGTGCTTTCGGGAGCTTGCTAGCACTGTGGAAGAAGAACAATGCTTCACGCAGGGCCTGTAGAGTCCTAAAATCTCTGGAGTCATGCTTTAACCCTGCGTTAAACACTGCATCCTATCAGACCACAGGTCTGTGCCTCCACTTTGCTGCCACTACCTGTTATAGATTCCCTTTGCTGTGGTGATCCCGTCATTCCCTTCACACAGAGCACTGGGAGGGCTCAGCTGCTCATAAGGGTATAAAGTGGGGACAGAATGAACCCCCAAGCTTGTAGCTGTTCCCTCTACACTGGGCCCTTTCACACAGGTGAGCTGAGGCTCCATGGGGCTTTAGAATTTGGGAGGGCTGCATGGCTTTCTCACTCCCTTGAGTACAATCTCTCTCTCTCTGTTTCTCTCTTTCCTTTACAGACCAAAGTCAGATCTCACTTCTGCCAGTGACAAATATCAAAGCTAAATCAAGGGGTGTCACCAGGAAAGCGACCTCCTACGCCAAATGGCCAAAGACACCTGACAGGTCTCAGAGTTTTGGCAGCCCCAATGCCAGCCCCTCCTCCCCTTTCATCCACATCCAGGGCAAATCCAAGTACACCTCCAACCTCTCACTCTCCCGCAGCAACTCGCCACTGGGGCAGGCCCGGCAGCAGCGCAGTGTCAAGCAGCCGGTGAGCGAGTGGCCCCGTGCAGGAGATCTTGACACAGATGGTAGGTGGACCCTCTCATCTTCTATCCCTGTGACAAAACTGTTTTCTGCCTAACATGGGCCAATCATCCAGCCAGAGAGTAGAAAACTCCAGTCTGCAGGGGTTGAGGAACATTGCAAGGGCAATGGATCACCTCTGGAGCTCAGACTGATAAGGGTGTAGGTGTTGCTAGCAGGGGTGGGCAGTAGGCAGTGTCAACAAGCAATTGCACTCCCAATTGTGAAATTGCACATTCAAGTTCAGGTCGAGGGGCCGGGAGCAAGACGGATGACTGTTTCAGCAGCCTGTGTTGTTCCAGAGATGAGCTCACAACCCCTCCAGCAGCCAAACCAAGCTAAGCAAAGCAGGAGCTGCTCATTGGGAGCATGGTGTGCTTTAGCTCAGCAGGGCCCAGTACTGCATGAGTGTGGAGACTCACCCAGACCATGACTGGACAGTCCAACAGCAATCTGACCCCTGCCTCAAACACAATGATGAGGAAAGACAATTTTTTGTCAATGCCAGGCATCTCTTTCAGCCCTCCCTTTGCTCCTCTTAAATAATCTATTTTGTATCCACAGGGTCAAGCCCAGTGCTCCTTTCCATCCGGATCTTGGAAATCAATGTAGCCATCCAGTCCCAGTACTGTGCTGCCAGTGATGCATGCAGGTGAGCAAGGAAGGGCTTACTGACAGCTCTGGTGTCAGCAGTGTTTTGAAAGCTCCAGTAAAAGGAGCAGATAGCCAGTTCTTAGATTCTTGTGACTTCTTTCCTGCTACTGTCGCAAGGTAGCTGATGCTGCCCCTTGGGCAGAGGTATTGTCACACTCTCTGAACTCAATCCTCACTCCATTGCTAGATATGCCAGCAGGAAGATTGCTGCCCCTCTGGACAGTGATTTGGTGATGAGTTTGAAAGCTGGGCAGGGAATCCCTGTCCTCTGAAGTCCCAGCCAAATAGAGAGTCTGGGTCCTGTCCTGGGCCATCCTAGAGCAGGATGAACTGGTGCTACAAAGTCTGATGTTCCTTCTCTGTCCTCAGGACTGGAAACTTCACCTACCGCATCCCTGTCAGCCAGCTCACAGCAGTAAATACCAATCTGACCCTGGAGATGAAGTGAGTGACCTAGACTCCCTTTTTTGTTTTCCTGTTCCTGGCAGAGAGTAAGGTTGATAGGGATCCATCAAGCTCTTCTCTGAGAGAGAGGATTTGCAGGGTGTCAGTCAGGAGTGGACCGAGAAGGAGGTGAATCTAGAGTGTAAAAAAAATTAATGGGGGAGATAAATAGTCTAGGAAGTAGAACTGGGGAGAAGAATTCAAAGATAATTGGAGTGGTAAGCAAAGATCACAAGGAGGGATCAGGAGCAGCTGTGAGCAGAAGTGTGGGAGGAACTGTCACTTCTGTGCCTTGCAGTAGACATGTGGGGCTTTGAGAGTGATGGGACACAGTGGAAAGTTGCTGGGATTAGATTTCAGGGTAGCCAGTCTGCTGCCTTGAAGTCAAGGTGGGTACTACACCATGTAGCCATTCTGTCTCCTGCAAGTGCTGGGAAAGACCCAGCACAACCTTCTCCCTTCCATGATCTCACTGTGTCTTTGTCTCTCTAGCACCTCTTCTGTTGTGTCCATCTCCCTTTGTGGCCTTGTCTCTAGCGACCCATGCCACGATGCTACAAGCATGGACAGCTTCATCAATACCACAGACACACAGGTAAGGAATACGGTGGCTCACAAAGTCTACACACTCAAAGTCCATGTACTCACAGACAGCCAGATATGTTATGCTGGTACAATGCAGTTACCTCCAGGGCAGGGGGCAGTTGAGCTAAGGCAGTACAAAAGTTGTGTGAAAGATTTCATGCCCAGATAGCCTTAGTCTGTACTTGCTGAAAAAGTATTCCCCACAGGCCCTTGTGGGCTGTCTTCATGAGTTATAATTCCCTCTAGACTTACAAAAAGTTGGGGTTGGGGTTGGCAGTGTGTGAGAGGAAAACGTAATGTTAGGTTGCAGTAGTTTGCTTCTTCCAAGGCAAGGGTACATGATATGGCAAAAAGAAAGAAAAAGGCTGGCTGTGTTTTTAGTATCCCGGGAAGCATTAGCCATATTTTATTTCAAATGAGAGCTCACTTGCTCAGGACCAAGGGAGCAATAATTGCAAGTGCAATAATTACAACTACTTTTCCCTTGGTTTCTGTGATGGCTGAAGCAGCAGCACAGTTGGGGAGCTGCACTTCTGAGAAGCTGAAGAAACACGGCGTGGACATCCACTCTAAGAACCCAAGGGTGATGGGGAGAGGGCCAGCTTCCAGAAGAGGCAGAGAAGAGTCAAGGAGCTTGGCAAGCACTGTACTCTTTATAAGCCCAGTATTTTGTTGCATGTTTCACCAGCCTTTCCACAAACTAAAGCTGTGGGCTGAGCCAGCTTCCATGCTTGTGATGCCTGTGGAGCTGCGTAAAATGGTTGAGTGCCTCTCTGTTTCACTCAGTCCAGCCCTGTTGCTGATCCTGGCTCCTCCACAAAGACAAGCTATAGAGTCCTTCAGCAGAGTGGTGTTATGTATTTCTTTGCCAAACCCAGGAAAAAGTTGCCTAATGCTCAGGATTACTCTCATCCCAGCTACTGTGTTTTCTTCCCCAGGAAACAGTGCACCATTGGCCTCTTGTGATGATGTCTTTCCAGGAGTTCACATACCACTTCAGAGTAGCACAGCCTGTGAGTATAACTTGTCTTTTTTCTTGTCCCGGGCTGAATGCAGAGTGGATCAATAATACCACAAAGGAGTGGGCAGGCTGGTCTCTTCTCATGTGTACAGTGACCACGTTATGCTTATAGCCTTCCACAGCCCTGAATATTTTGGTTATTCCCTTTGACACTGTTACACGTGTAGTGGAGGAAGATAATATACTTGGAGAACAAGTGCACACTCATGCACTGGGAGGGACAATGGGCAATCCTGCTTATACACATGCTTAGAATAGGATATGATTTGTGTAACCCAAAGCAGTATGTGAATCTAAGGACTCACCCTTCGTTGTCTCAGGCTGTAGTTCAGCCACAACTCCCTTTTGAATACGTATCTTGCTCCTATTCGTAAGCTGCTTTTCTTACTCTGTTCACATAGGGTCGAGCCAACTGCAGCACTGCTCCCGAGCAGATTGGACACCTTTTCACTGACTATTATTTTCAGTTTTACTGGCTCTGTGAGTGAGTCCTGGCAGCCCCAGTACCCCCTGGTTGGAGAGAGGAAGGAGACTGGTAACAATGGGGAGACTTCTGTACACCCTCTTCCACTAGCCCCTAGCCTCTACTTGTCCCTGTCTCCTGCTTTGGGTGTGGAGTTGGTTTGGTTTTGACCTGCTGATACCGACACAGCACAAACAGAGCACAGGACTTATGCCACAGAAACACAACCAGTCCTGCACTTTCTTCTGGACTGACGTTATCACCGACTCCCACCACCCTGTGCTGTCCTGAACAACTCTCCCCTTCCTTTATGAGGACAACTGTGCCCTCCATCACTTCTCCCTCTCCCTGCTACACTGGATTTGAAAGCATTACACTGGATTTTATGTGGATGGGCCTGCCACATCCCAGAGTGCAACTGGGAACTCCACCGTGTCTACTGGCCCCGAGGTGCTGCATTAGCTCTCTACAACACAGTGTAGAGTGCTCAACAGTGGAGGCCTCATACTGAAACACTGGAATTTCTTCTGGAAAGGAAGGCTGTGCCTGGACATACACTGGAGTTGCTGTTCCTTCGAGGTGGCCCAGGGCCATCCCTGTCAGCCCTATTCCACAGACTCCTGGAGGCCCCAGGGTCCACGAAGTGCATGTTTTTCTGCTGACAGCAAGAAAAAGGGCAAACATCACCACTGCAGATTCTCTTGCCCTCCTCACTGTACCCTAACCTCCACAGTACACAGGTCTGGATGGATTAACAGAAGAACCTCACTAAGATGCTGCTAAAGCTGTGCCCAGATCAAACCATGTGTGGGGGGATACTTGTCATCAGTGCGTGGGAGAAAAATTACCCAAGAGTTATCTGCCTTAAGTGTTGTGGGAATCCACTCTGTCACAGCATGTGGCCTCTCAGTGAGCTGAGCTGCTCCGCTGGCTGTAGAGTCACCACAACCACCGCTGCCCAGATGTGCTAAAGAGAGACCACTAGCAAAACCTGCTGCACCCTGCAGAGCAGGACAGGAGTTGTTCCAAGTATGTGGGTTGGTTTCTCTGCACTACACGATGAATGCATCCCTGCTGGCTGATGAATTGCTGCCAAGCAGTGAAAAAAAATGGCTTATCTCCTACCACAGAGGCAGAAATGACAGGAACTGTGGGCCCTCACTCTCACCGTTGTTCTCAAAAAAAAAGAAAAGCAATTATGTTAAGTGTATTTTGGGTATTTTACTGTTACAAATTCTTAACTTGCTAAACCACTAATGTTTTTAAGCTGTATAAAAAAGGGCCTCTTCGGTCTGTCGCTACTGAGCTATGCGTTTCTCACATAGGAAACCAAAGGGGGCCTTTGTTAAGCTCCGTGTTAAAGCTTGACTCCTACAGTGGTGCTGGGACATGTCAGACTGACAGCTAGCAGCACCCAGGTGTCCTTCTCCCCATCCTGCTCCAGCACCTCTTGTAAAGAAGGAAACATCTTCACTCCTGGATGCTGAGCCACTACCATGTTAATACTTCAGAGACTTTTTTTTTTTTTCAAGGAAACAGCAGCCACTTCTGGGGAAAGGAGATGGCAGTGAAGGAAAAAATGCCACTCTTCCATCCTGAAGCAAACTCAAAAAGTGATTTCAGAAAACAATCAATCAAAAGCCCTTGAACAGTCCTGTCACTAGAAGTAGGCAAATCTAACCAAATCAGATTTGGGTAACCAAATCAGGACCCCAGCTGCTGGTGTTCAGTAGAGACAGTTGCAGGCTGTTTTCAACCAGCACTGAGGAAATGCATGGTTGACATGCCCCAACGACACCATCAGCTGGCTCTACTGTGCCAGAAACACAAGCTGCAAATACCTTTTAGCCAGATACAGAGATGGTTCCTGGATGGATCTCTTGACATCATTTTCTAGTCTGAGAAGCAGTTTTATATCTCCCTTGCGTTCCCAAAATTCTGAATTGGTGGATTTCAGAATTTCTTTTCTGAGACTGTCCTGACAAAGCAGCCGTAAGTCTGCAATTCCTGAGGTCATCACTAGACATCGGCACCTTTTATTTGTAGGGTGGCTTCAAGGTCAGGTCTTCATTGCCATTCTGTGCCTTTACGATAGCAAACATTGCTAATATGCTCTGGATACTAAAATGCACTTAAGCTTTGGCAGTTGGGAAGCAGAATGAGCAGGGAGCTTCTGGCAATCAAGTGAGTATGTAGTTAGAGGATAGCCTTCTGCCCAACTGTGGGAGCTCAGAGGGGAAGCAAAAAGGCCTAGGGCTTGACAGTAACTAAGCACAAACAGCTCAGCTCTGCACTCAGTAGGAATTTCTATTCCTGTCTGCAACTCAGAAGGAAACCCAGTGCAGCTCTCTGGAGAGGACACACAATGTTCTTCCAGTTCTTCCTTCCACCTGCCCTGAGCTTTTTGCTTGGCCTTAAACTGGAAAGTTAACTTTCTTGGCAGCTTTTATTCTCCATTTGGCACTCAGTGACCCAGTGAGGCAAGCCCGTATTCAGACGAGTGAATCTTTGCTCTTCTAGGTCTGCTGAGCTGAGAGGTAGTGTTCTCAGGCTCAGCTGCTGCTGTCCCTCCCCTGCTGAGTTGGACTGAATGCCTGTGCTTTCATTTAGCAAGTGAAGAGGTAGTTGGCAATGTTATGAGAGTCAGAGCTGAAACACTGCCTGCAATCACCACCATCCAACTGATACCCAAGTTCTCAGAAGCAGTGGCTGAGGTGAGCTGAGATCCCTAAGCGCACCGCACCAGAAATGTGTTAACAGTCATGGCCCAACAGGAGATGGGAGAGTGTCTCAGACATCCCTGCAACACATAAACATGGGGTTTATGAGGAGCCATAGGATACCAGTTGCCTCAGGGCTACAGGAATTTCTCTATTGCCTTTTTCTGCTAATAGGACTATATGAGAGAACAGTGGCTTCCCACATCTATGATAAATGGTAGTCAAAGTAGTGAGACAAGGCAACAACTGAAATTCAAAACCCAGTCCTACCCACATATAACTGTTTCAGAGTGACAGTGGGTTGACGGTGATCTATAATATTTAAGAGTCAGATTCTGAATGCAATTTTTAGTCTTATGTCACAATAGTACTTTTTCTCTTAAAAGTATACCACAAATCATATGCCAGTTGTGCCAGCCACCCGGCAGCAATACTAAAGTAAGGCAGAAACTAGAACTTAATAGGGTTTTGTAATGCTGTGGAAGCAACTGCTTGTGTAGACCATCCGAGAAGATGTTTCCACCCTATTCACCTGTAACTAAGGATGTTCTCCCCCTCCTCTTCCCAAATCAGCGACAAGAGAGTTAACCATCTGGTCTTTCCCTGCCTGAGACAGAAGGAGCTCCGAGTCAATGTCTCCAGCCTTGCAGCTCGGGGAAATTTTTTTTTTTTTTGGTCCGTCTGGAAACTAGAAACTTCATCTCTATACATTTGTGGCAGGAAGGAAGACAAGTGTGAAAATAAGGCCAACTTCCAAAGTTTGGCTTTTCTGCAGTTTGTTTCAAAAGCAAATTCACAAACCTTCTACCCTACTGTTAAAGCTTAAAGCCTGTAAATAGAGACTATGCCACCACTGCAAGAATTAAGAAAAAGTAAAGCACTAATTTGTTTGGTTTAAATGTTGCTGTCACAGCTTTAATCAATGTATATTGCCAGCGAGTTTGTAGAGTTGCATTCTTAGCAGATATTATTGATTATTGGTTTTTATTTGTGGGGGACAAGTGTGGTTTCCCTTCTTTCTTTCTGATTTATATTTATATTTTGCTGAATTTGTGTGCTGAGTCTCTGTATTCCCCACATTTTTGTTTGGCTTATTTAGACTTTGTTTTATGCTGGAGGTAAATAAACCCATATAAATAAATATATAAATACTGCTTTGTATCCAAGGATGGCTCCTGGCTACATTCCTCCCTTGACCTGAGAGTCCAGTAATTATAAATTGTTTCTCACGAAGCACCAAGACTGAATAATACCAGCTTGAGTTTCCAAAATTGTCCAGGTGAGGTCCACCTGGATCAAAACAGTCATAACTTGTGGCTTACTGTTGTACAAATATAAAAAGGGATCTATCACTGCTCATGCTTCTGCGGACAGAGGCAGATGCAGAAGCACCTAAGAACATCTGCACAGCATAAGCTTCCTTCCAAAATGGTTTACCTCTGTAAGCTACCTGCTGAATGTCAAAGTCTAAAACCTAACTGCTTTGAAAGCAGGGATACAAATGCAAAAATATCATTAAAACATACTTCCCATAGATAAATAATTCACTACTTAGCTGAAGGCCACAGTCAGCTGCAAGGTTATTCTGTTCAAGCATTCTTCTCAAGCATTCCTCCAAAAAACTGATTTTCCACAAGCATTATGAGACTGCTGTATCTGGTAGGCAGGTCTTGCTTTGCATCTGAGGAGCTGCACTAACCTACTACATGGTTGGTTTACTTAAGCCACACTGTATGTTCACTGGGCCACTGCTGACAGCGCCACCATCTGCTGCCAAGTCACCTCAGAAGCACGGAGCCTGGCTTAAGAGGAGGATCAGATACTTCATCAGCTGATTTCTCCTGCAATACACGGTCCATCCCAAGGCACACCAACCTTGTGCAAAGATCAAAGCAGTTTTGAAAAGCCGCGTCAAAAGAATCAATCTAAAATACAAACTGCAAGTCCAAAAGCAGATGCATCACAAAAACAGTTTTATTCAGTTTTTTTCTGTTGTGCTGGCAGAAGTCACCTGATAGGAGCACAGTCCATGTCTGACATAGGTTTTGTTGTTGCCATATAAAAGAAATATAAAAAGAGCTTCTGCAAGGCTTCCCACCTAGAACCAAGCAAGAAGTGAAGCAGGTCAGTGAGGGAGTTTTCGCCTAGAGCACGACCTGTGATCGGACTTGCTGTTACTAAAGCTGCATCCTATTAGAGGGATAAATGGTAGAAATGAGCTTAAGAGAAAGCTCCACATACATCCTGAGGGACAGATTCTGTATTAGATTTGTTCGAAAATGGTACTACTAGGTCCAAACCAAAAAAAAAAAATCCTTGAGCAAAAGACAATATATGATAAATACAATTCCTTAATGCCTCAAATGGGGATTAATCCCAATTCTGCATGTATAGTTCACAGAAAAGGATGGCTATGCACAAGAACACTCTTCAGCTGTATTATCCAGTAGTCACTTTGTAGTTCAAGTACTGGCAGAGATGCAACTGCTGTGAAAAGCAATGAGCAGCCCTGCATCTGCACAGATTTGCTGCATCCAGATAGTTGGGCTTCCCAAGCCAAACACTTGCCTTGCAGAGGCTGCCACAGGACAGCTGGTAGCACGATACTGAGTGTTCTTATATTACTAAATTTACCCCCAAAAGAAGGTGCGTTTGGTAAAGCACAGCCTCTCCCAGCTTGTCACAAAGTTACATTTCCAGAAAACCCACACATGCATAATTAGCATTAACAAGCAAGCGAGCTTGCAGCTATATATTTATCCAGCCGCAGCACTCCATGCACCCTGTACCTGGGCTCCCTCGGCTGGCCCTCACACGTAGATTCCGACCCACAGCAACAGGAACAGGACCCCGAAGCCCATGAACAGAGAGGCCACCAGGGAGATGAGCAGTTCCTTGTAGATGTCTCGCGTGTACTTGGTAGAAGTCACCTCGTAACTGAGAGCTGGCAGTTAAGGCAAACACCATCACTAGCAGTATGAGGGCGGCTGCGGGCTCACGGCACAGTGCCCCCCCGCCCGGCCTCCCCAGCCCAACTGCGGCAGATACACGAAGAACCAGGCAGTGAAGAACATGCCGATGGCCAGGAGCACCACGGTGAGGTGCGGGAACACGGCCGGGTTCACCGGGCTGGTGTATCTGCTCATGGCCTCCAGCTCCTGCAGGGGCAGCAGCGC
>NW_010589860.1:601-12717 GCF_000705375.1 Tinamus guttatus
GGTTAGAGCAGTGATAAAGCGCAGAGCCCCATGTGGAGTGCGGCTGCAAAGCACATGCAAAGGGACATGTGGGACAACAATATGTCTGCCCATACAGCAACTTTTGTCTCGCAGTCCACAACTGGCCTAAAGGGACAAGGTCCACGTCACCACCTTAACTAGGGTTAGGGTTAGAGCAGTGATAAAGCAGAGAGCCCCATGTTGATTGCGGCTGGAAAACACATGGCAAAGGACATGCGGTGCAACAGAGAGTCTGCCTGTACGGCAGACTTTTGTCTCTCAGGCTTCCTTTGCCCTTTTAAGTACTCGTTCACGTCACCCGCTTTGCTAGGGTGAGGGTTAGGGTTAGGGTTAGGGTTAGGGTTAGAGCAGTGATAAAGCGCACAGCCTTATGTGGAGTGCGGCTGTAAAGCACATGCCAAAGGCCATGCGGAGCGGTACTAAACATGCCTGTACGGCAAGTTTTGTCTCCCAGGCTTCAAGTGGCCTAAAGGGGCATTTAACATTTCAGCCCCTTTAGTAAGCTTAGGGTTAGGGTTAGACAATGATAAAGCACAGAGCCCCAGGTGCAGTGTGGCTGCTAAGCACTTGCCAAAGGACATGCGGGGCAACAGCGAGTCTACTGGGATGGCAACTTTGGTCTCTCAGTGTGCCTTTGCCCTGATGAGGCCTCGGCCACTTCACATCCTTTCCTAGCGTCAGGGTTAGGGTTGGAGCAGTGATAAAGCGCAGAGCCTCATACGGAAAGTGGTTGCAAAGGTCATGCAAAAGTCAGCTTGAGGCAAGAGCAATCTACCCGTATGACAGCTTTTGTCTGTCAATCTTCCTTTGTCCTGATGAGTCCTCGTCCACTAAAATCTCTTTGCTAGGATGAGGGCTGGAGCACTGATTAAGCACATTGCCCCATATAGAGTGTGGCTGCAAAGCACTTGTCAAAGGATACGCGGGGCGACAGCGAGTCTACTGGGATCGCAACTTCGGTCTCTCAGTGTGCCTTTACCCTGATGAGGCCTCTGCCACTTCACATCCTTTCCTAGCATTAGGGCTAGGGTTAGAGCAGTGATGAAGCGCAGAGCCTCATATGGAAAGTGGGTGCAAGGTCATGCAAAAGGCAATGTGGGGCAACAGCAAGTCTCCCCGTATGACAGCTTTTGTCTGTCAATCTTCAGTTGCTTGGATCAGTCCCTGTGAATGTCACCCCGTTTGCTACAGTTACAGCTAGGGTTAGGGTTAGAGCAGTGATGAAGCGCAGAGCCTCATATGGAAAGTGGGTGCAAGGTCATGCAAAAGGCAATGTGGGGCAACAGCAAGTCTACCCGTATGACAGCTTTTGTCTGTCAATCTTCAGTTGCTTGGATCAGTCCCTGTGAATGTCACCCCGTTTGCTACAGTTACAGCTAGGTTTAGGTTTAGAGCACTGTATTACTTTTTTGTGATTCAAGATAGTCGTATGGGCCATTTTATGCCTTGAATTTGCATGATTATCCAAGACTGTTGTTTTTCTGAAATAAGTTCTCTGTTTCTATTACTCAGACAGACTTATTTCCTATGATGAACCAGAGTGGTCAGCTAATTATTTCCCTTTTACCTTTTCTTTTCTAGCAAAGGTATTTCAAACAGCCTTGTTCAAGTGTATGGAAGCATGCGGTGCCAATGCTTGAGTGCTGGTATAGATGAGAGGATTCCTGTAGCAGAAAAGGCATTGTCAGTATTGCACAGGCTACTAATCTAAACCCATCATTGCATGCCACATGCACCCTAGAGCAACCATCTGACCAACTTGTGAGCAGACTTCTTGCCATCTGAACAGATGGGCATGAGTGTAAGCTGACAAGCGAGCCCATATGTTCCTAAATTGTGAATGTTGAGGAGGGGATTCTCAGCCAAGAATGTGCAGATGACTCTGTCCCAGTCTTACGTGATTGCCATTAAGGACATACGCATTGCCAAGTGGAGCTTACTACTTGGAACTGAATTCTTCAGAAATACAGTGTGGTGTACTGTGCGGTGAGTTTCTATCTTGAATTGGACAGCCTTTAATCCTGGGCTCTCCACCCAGCACCAGCTCTCCTCAAACTGGACTCTTGGTGAGAGACTCCTGTGGACTCTCTACAAAACTTTCAAGCCTAGCCTCTGCCTGTGATAAGTTAGAAAAATGCAAACTTCTCTTTCTCTCCTTTCTCTCTCTGTTTTCTCCCCTTTCTCCAAAGGAGATTTCTAGAAGTTCAGCCAGAAAATATATCTTGGTTTATTTTCTGGTATATAGTCCTCAAGTGCTCGTGACAAACCACAGATTAAAATAACCAGTCTAATTACCTGGTATAATTCATTAACTCAGAGTAAGTTTTCAAAGACTTGTTTGTTTATGGATGATCCTTTTTTATATGCTTGACTATATAATAAAAAATTAAAGGAAGCAAATCATTACAAATGATCTCATCTCTGAAGGCTATGGAAATATTTGTTTTGTCTTTTTCGTTTGTTTGTTTTGGCTGTTATTTTTATGATTCCACTGGGAGATAGATAGTTATTTAAGTTAAAAAAAAAAGATGATAAAGATGATAGTAAAATAATGACTAATAGTGAGTAAGGTTTCTGCAAAAATTTTCTTAATTTTTAGGAGGAATAATGTAATTTAGGTTAATGGTACATATTAGTCTTCTTTTAAAGTTGCATGAACTGCAATAATTTATTTTCTTCTAGAAGACTTTAACTGCGTATATTTTTTCCTGCTGCCATACTAACTTATGACAATAAGCTAAAAATATGTGAACGTGGACTTCTGCTTTGTTAGTTAGAATATTTTCAGTCACGTAACAATGGTGATGTTTTTATTACTCCCTTTCTATTGAATTGTTTAAATGAGAGAATGGGGAAAAAAAGACTAGTATAACAAGATTTGCTACAGTACGTAGAACTAGTGAGTGAGAAAAGTATAAAAATATTGTACACAGTAGGAAAGTTTTTGCAAGTTTTCTGCCAACATTGTATCTCTTTTTTTCCTGATATGTTTAGGGATAGGTGGAGAAGAGTGAAAAACTCTTCACCTTTGAGGAAGACAAACTTTACTTTGGATGAAAAAAGTGACAATCTGAGTTAAACTTGACTGACTTGGTAACTAGGCATTCTAATGTCAGAAATCATTGATGCATTTGGATGCCATGTGTGAGCAGCAGTACAGCACACCACATGTTCTTTGAAAATCACATTTTGATTTAGTGATGGACCAAGTACTGTCTCAGAAATGCCAGTGGGGTCCCATGTAAATCAGCACATTCCTGAGCTCCTTGATTGGAACTGTAGTGGAGTGAATGGTAATTCCCTGGGCTGAATCACCTGGATTTTAGAGAGCATTTCAGGCCCTGATTTGTATTTGTCACTAATAGCTGGTACCGGGAGTACTGGCGTTCGGCAGCCTTCACAAAGACTTGTTCAGATCTAACAGCACTGGGTGTGTAATTGCCAGTTAGTGGCATGAGCTGACACTGTGCGGCTGTCGATGACAAGTTTCATTCCCACACTGTAATAGCCTACAATGAAATGCAAAGCAGGCAGCGAAGGGTGCAACTTAGAAAGAAGATGATGCTTTGTAAAGAAACCTTAGTAAATATTTACTCAATGTTGCTGAAACACTGCTATTTTAGTTTAAGAAAGATGATTATGGACAAGAGGCGGATTGCTGGTCCAAGGGAGGCATGCCTACCAAGCAGTGCGTGATGAATGCTTTTGCATTGCGAGGGTTTGGAGGATTTTGCTTTGTTTCCCTTTACAGCCCTAGTAGAAGTGGAGCGCCTTTATGAGGGTCTTGTTTTGCTAACTTGATAAAAGTTGATGTAGTGAATGTTAGACTGTAGACAGATTTAAATGTTATCCCTCCTTCACTTCCTAGTAGATCACTATGGATAAAAGAAATATTTTTTTTTCCCTGAAAAGGATTAGCATTCTTTCTGCCAAATACAAGACTTAACTTATTCTCATTTCATTGAACCAGGTAGTTTCCAGTCCTCTGTCCCAGCAAGGCCCTTTGCAGGTGCTGCGCTCCTGTGCTACAGCACAGCAAGCATATTCCAGCTTTATTTGTCTTTGTATTACAATTGAACTTGTAATCTCTGCCTCCTTAGAGGATTAATTTCGCTCATCTTCACAACTTTCTAGTGAGAATCCATACTTTCTTCTTGCTACCCATTCTGTATTCCAGCAATATCTGCTGCAGAGATTGAACTGAATTTATTGAGAGGTTGTTAATGTATTTCCTGAGTCGCTCAGAGTTGCTGCAGAGTAATGCTTCATCCCTTAAAAAGAGTACTGTTCCCATGACTGTTGATCCAGGAAGAGAGAAAGTTACTTAATCTTTTGTTCTTCTGTTTTGTTTGTATTTGGATTTTAGACAAACTTCCATTTTTCTAGCTTGAAATTGCTATTTTTCTTTAAAAACATCAATAGTAAAGTTATAATTTAATTCATTTGTATCATGAATTCGCTGTTTTTCTATTTTGCAAGCTGCAGGCTAAATCGGTCAAAAAAATTGCATCTTCCCTTCCACATTTTAAATTTCACATTTCACATTGATTTTGAATATCTTACAGGATGCAATCTGAGGAATAATTTTAAAAGTTTGTTTTGGTGGAAAGGCCTATGAAGAGAAATTTCATTTTTTCTTTTCCCTTTTACCCCAGCCTTTCCCCACAATGCAACAAGGTGACCATAGGTGCTGCGTCATCAAAAATAATATGTACCTGACAGAGTCATTTCAAAGTTCAGAAATCTATTTGTGATAAAGATGAAGATGACATTTGCTTTAAGAATTTATGATCAAATTCTTTACTTTTTAAAACTTATTGTTCTGCTTTAGTCTTGTACATATTTCTTCTATTCTCATAGTCTAAGTACAGGGAAAGACTCTGTTAGTTGGGGTTTTATGGATGGGGAATGAGATGGATCTAGATATGCATCCAATTAATGTTATTATGCAAGGGAAATATGCCTGGTTTCTTCTCTTCTTGTGTTCAGAGCATATAGTGGCAAATCTGAGTGTGAATTATTTGCTCCTTATTTTGGAACTTGCTTCAGAGGTAAAAATGGACTAGGATGTTATACTGATTGTACTTTGACCAGACCACGAGCTTGCCAGATCACTGAGCATTTTTTTTGCTACTCCCATCCTCTGCCCCAATCTCACCTGAGTGCAAACTAAAATCATAACTTTTTAAGGTACAGAAAATT
Source organism: Tinamus guttatus (assembly GCF_000705375.1). The sequence goes on from NW_010589860.1 coordinate 5,825, forward strand.
TAATTAGAGAAAGAGAATAGGAAAAAATGAAACTTACTAGAGTTTATGGAACTTTCCCACTTTTTCCTGCATGTGGGTCTCTGCTTCTGTGCCTGGCTTCAGCTAACTCAGAAACTTTGATTTGCAGCACAACTACCTGGAGGCTGCTGATGTCTCCAAGCCTGGCACCCTGGCTCCTCACTGCAGCCTGGCTCTGTGTAACCTGCAGACTGTACTCCTTGCTGCAGCGTTCCCCTGTGCCGTACTATATCCATCTCTGCTTCCCCATGCTTTAGCAGCCCTCCTTCTAATGGGCCTCTGCAAAAAGAAATACTACTCTTAACATCAGGAGATGCAGTGCTGACACCTTCTCCTGCGTGTTTGGAAACATGTGGCACCAGATGCAGCCATGTGTATCTGTTGCTTGATAATGCTGCACATAACTTTGTAAAACATTTTTTTTTTCTGCTTTGCAAACATTTATGCGAGTTATTCTTTTGCTTCTTGGCTGTTTTTGTGTCTTTCAATAAATTTTATCTTTAATTCTTCAGTTTTCTTATAGCAGAATATAGTAAACACAAAGAATTACTTTTGCATGATACATAAAATATGCCATATTTACTTTGGTATCTTTCTGCATTTTTTTCTTGATTTCTCCAATGCCACGAATAACATCAATCAAAGCAAGGTTTGCTTTGAATTTTAGAGTGATTGCAGTGCTTTAAAGGTAACTCAGGATGGGGTATGCATAAGCTACTAGGGATAAGATATATGGTTTATGATTTCAGGAGGCCAGACTAGGCCTTGTGAACTTTTAATGTAATAACTAAATATATATTTGATATAACATGTAGCAGAATTATTCACTAGGTTGCTGTTTGTTTATTTGAATTTGTTGAATTGTATATATCTGTGATTTTGAGAATCTTACAGTATTGGATTGGTTGTCTTTTTTCAGGTTCTTCTTCTTTACTTGTTCTTACATGCAGACTCTATGGAATTATCTGCTCCCGTTTTGTTTATATATATTCACACTACACCTTGCCTTGCTGACTAGCACTTTCTTTAATATGTGCATTATTCTCTTGCCTGGTTCTTTCTCTTCTTCTACACTCAAGGATTAGTTTAATGCATTTTTTTTCCATTTCTCTTGCATTTTCCTTTTTGTATGTATTCACAGCTGGCATGAAGTTTGGAGCTCTCTCTTTTAGTCCTTTTCCCCGGTTTATTTACTATAAATCACATCAAACTTGTCCCTGCTACATCAATTTGACAAGTATTGTGATTGTAATCCCTCTTTCAAGTGCCTGTTTTTCATTACAACCTCCCAAAGACTGCCCATCTGAATTCTTCCTCAGATAAAATTTTCTCATTCATCTGTTGATCCTCCCCTCTCTTATGATCCCAAGTCCTCTCCCCTTGCAGTTAGAAATAGCTACCATGCAGATCATCTTATTCTCTGCCTCATTTTTAGTGAGCAGAGCTATTCCTGATTTTGTTCCAGCAAGAATCTGGCAGGATCATTTGTTCCAATGTGAAGGACAATTTGGCAACTTTATTTATTTTTTCCCTGCTCCTTTCTCGCCCCCTCTTCCTAGCAGTATTCTTTCTTGCCTTGCCTGTATATCTCATACCTTTTGCTCATGGCAGATATCATACATCTTTCTTGACTGCAACTATTTGGGTGACAGACTTCTCAGTTCTTATGATGAGGACTACAGTCACTACATTTTCCTAGTGCTGGTGTAAATCTTAGAATTTTCTTTCTGCTGTCAGCAGATCATTTTGTTTTTCTTCCCAGCCTGCTATCCTATTGTCCTCATCCCTCTTGGGTTATGTTCCCTTGCTGTTTGTCTGCTTCATGCTTTTCTTCCTTGCCTCTTCGATATTTCCTTATTGGTCTCCTGTGCAGCATATCTCAGTTTCTCTTCCTTGGCTGTGCAGTCTGGAACTGGGTGTTAAGGCAGTGTGAGCATTCTCACTGTGTGCTCTCCATAGCCTCAGGTTTTGAAAGTAGACAAGCAAAAGTTGTGCAGACTTGCACACAGATCTTTGTTGCACACACACTTTGTCCTTTTAATTTTACCACTGATAGCTGATTTAGGACATACTATCTCCTTGCTAAAATGCAGTGGTTCTGATTCTGTTAAAGTGATCAAAATCTGGAGATGATCAGCAACACTGGGAGACCCGTCTCCTAGTCCTCCACATGGATACCAGAAGCACCACTGAGTACCAGGCAGGAGGATGCGATCATTTACTCTAAATGAGCAAGCTGCTGCTGCTTCCTCATCAAGGAGTTGTGTTCTGAATACTGTTACTGCCTGAATCATTTATGAAGAGAACCACAGTTCCTTTGAGGATGCAGCTGAAAGAGGAACAGTTAATCTGAAAGATTGATACCATCTCTGAGAAGAAGGATGTACAGAATCGTATTCAGAGAATATACGTATTTTGTGAACTTTCTCCTCAGGATATTCTTTCTGAAATCTGGAATAGTACATCAGTATGTGTAGGCTGTAATTTCAATCTCCTTCCGTTTCAATATTTTTTAGTCATCATTTTTCATTGCTATTTCTTCCATTCAAAGTGGCAGTAAGAACAAAAGAATTAAAATTAAAAGATTGAGCATTGAAAACTCTAAAACTCCATTTAGGTGCTCCCATTACACAGTAATCTTTACTAGGTATGTTTTCCAACACTGCTTGTGGTATTTTCAGTGTGCAGATGCAGTACATTCCCTTAATGGTCTGTTCAATTGTCACTGAGCAATGAATGACCCCAGGTCTTATTTACTGAACATCAGCAGTTTCCAGAGAGAAATCATGACCCCTCACAAGGCTGTGCCAGGATAAGTAGGATTGTGAGCCTAACATATTCCACTATTAGTTTTAGTACTTTGGATTCACCCCCTGACAGAAGAAGAAGAACTAGTAATGGGTTCACAGCCAAAAGAAAAAGAAATTAAAAAGAGAGAGAGGTTGCTTCTTTGCACTATTCAAATCAGGCAGCAACTTATTTTCTATATCAGCAGAAGTAACTAGAGCTTCAAGACTGCTAAATCTAGCACTTGAGCAAAAATGCCCCTAGCTGGATCCATTAAGCATAACCCTTAACTACGCAGCTGGAATACATTCCAGCTTTCTTCCTGGCCCACAGGTGTGAATGGAAGATGCAGAAGAAAATCACACAAGTCCTTTGATTTCATCCTACTCCATTGAGCTGATTCTATCATTACAGCACCATCTTCTTGTATATCCTTGTTAAATATAGAAGTTGTATTATTGTTATTATTATTGCACTTGAACTCTGCTAGATGCCAGTGAAGTACAATAAGAAGCCCATGCTGTCTATTACAAAATCCTTTATTAACAGTATTGTTGGGTAGTCAATACCTTTTGATGATACTTTTTACTGTTGCGAAAGAGCTTTTTATGGGGTACATTGTTATCTGGCTTGTCAGTGATCTATTCAGCTTCCTTTCCTGTTGGAACAGGCTCATAATGAACTATACTCACATAAAAGGTAGTGCTCTGCCCAGTGAGCCTTAACTGAAAACTGTGCCAGTGCCCACAGGCTCAGGATCTATAGTCTAGTTCTCTGAAAAAAGTTAGATGGGACAAGCAGCCAGTCTTGCAAGAAATGCTTCAATTTTTTTAAGAGAAAATCTTTCATATGCTTGTTTTGGGGATATTAATTATGTTCAGTTTGCTCTGCTAGTAATGGAATGGTTTTTCTGCGGACCTCTGTGGAGAGATGTCTCAGATCATCTTGTGAGGTTATTCGGCCAACTAAGGAATTGGATTATTCAAGCTTGACCTAAGATTGTACTAGTCCTTTTTATCTTTTACCATCTTGTTTCCAACTTTGTAATTGTTTTGCTCTGCTAGGATAAGCTCATATTTTTTTTTCACTCTTAATTGTCCCTCTTAAAGTCAAGACAAAATGTAACTGGCCAATTTTTGGCACATGCTTCTTCAGTGGAGACAAATTAATCTAAGTGATGAATGTAGACAGCCACAGGGAGCATTATACGTCTCTTTACTGGGACATGTTAACAGGATTTAAAGATTAGAGGGCGCTTCTTTCACCCTCTGAGAGGCACTGAAGAGGACATTGTGGCCAACTCCTTAATGGTTTCAGATCCTTCCTTGCAGAACAAGGGGTCACAAGCCAGATGCTACACAGCTTACAGCTCCTTCAGTCATCATGTAAATGAAGAAAATGATCAAGAGACTTCCCATGTGAATGGAGGAAACAGCTTAGCTTAGACTCCTTAGGGACAACGAGAGGCACTCGTCATTTCAGATAATCGTGAGTAAATATCAGAGTCCTGTTCAATTTGTGTTCTTAAGTTGCAGTACCTGTATGAATGAATAAATATAATTCTGTTGTTCACAGGTATAAAGTGAAGCTTGCTGAATAATCTTGCACATTTTTTTTTTTGCCAATAAGCAGCACAGCAGAAAAGATCAAGCCACACATGTGCAGCAAGTCCTCTAGGCACATGTACATTCACTGGTAAGCTTCTTATTCGTTTGGAGGAAAAAAAAAGTCACATTTAAAGGTTAAGAATTCAAGTATATTCACATATTTCTATGCCAAGCCTACAGGATAGCCTATTTACAGTATAATAACTTCTGGCCTGGGAGGGGTTCCCCAGATGAGCTGTAGCTGTGAATCTCTCCTTATGCTTCTTGTGAAGATATAACAGACGGGCAAATTCCTTGCCATGCTTTCCCCCCCGCACCCCCCTAAAAAAGAAAAAAAAAAAAAAAAAAGGAACAACAACAAAAAAGATTCTCTTCCTCTCTGGTGCTGTTGTTCACAATGCCATGGCTTACTGAGGTGATTTTGTCTGGCCTGTTTCTCCCAGTTCTTTTATAGGTTTTCTTACCTCACCATTTTCAGCCTTCCCTCTAAATAAGTTGCCTCAACAGAGAGGAGTCTTTTCTCCTTTTTGACAATGTTTGCCTTCTCAATAAGGCGGATTCTAGACTGATTCTGAACTATTTTGATGAATGTGAGAGCTACTACATATGCAGGCATTGGTGATTTACATATCACTGTAGAATGTATGGAAGATGATACATAAAGGTATTTGTTCCCATTTTGCTTGGCCTCTAATTTATTTAAGTGGTGTTTTGTTCTTCCTGCTTGTCCTCTGAGGTATGCATTGCAGATATCCCCGAACCAGTGCACTTGGCCTTCTGATTTCAAGGTTATTGCTACTAAAATATGTCTGTTATATAATATTTGTGTCGGCTATGATTAGGGTCAGATGACAGATGAATTAACAGATGAATGACAGATGAATTGTGGGATGATAGGCATGAAATATATGTATGCACAAGAAAGCTAAAACATACAGATTTCTTGAAATGATATAGTGAGGATCCTACATCTGATTTCTAGCTTTTTAAAAAATTATTATTTGGAATGAATATGGCTTTGAATTGTAGAGAACAAAACCTAGCTGTCTTTATTTGTTTGCTACAGAACCTTCCTAGCCCTTTCCGAAATTGAATTAATTATTGGATTTTTGGGGGTTCCCTTTAGGACTGTGCATCAGTGGATTTACTAGCTTTTTGGAAAATGCCATTTTTTTCTCTATTTTTATTATTAACCAACCTTTATATGTAAATAACTATGAGTAGAATTTTTTAAATGCCTGGAGAACGTTGATGAAAATGACAGAGATAGTGTTGATGGATCTAGCCCACACGAGATATACTTCTGTAAACCTTGCTGCACATACTGCAGGTTTTGTCAGATAGTGATATAATAATCCTTTAGAAGGGATTTGTTGCATCACTAAAGTTCATTGGTTTTGTCTGTTATTACTTTGACTTTGAACTCAGATTCACCATATTGCTGGCAAAGTAGTTTCCCTTTTTTGTCCTTTTTGGTTTTCTCACACAGAAGGTATGCTTTCCGTGCACAGGGATCGGCCTTATTCTCGATTAGATAGATTAATCTTAATAAATTTTATGTCTTCTGTTGATTCCTCTATGGTCTGGTTGATACTTTAAAAAATATAGTCCACTGTTTTATTTCTTTTGGCAACTCTTCTCTGCAATTTTTGCCAGCTATCTTGAACCTTCTGGGAGGCTCTGTCTGCTGAAACAATGCCACTTTTCTGCCAATGTGTCTTCAGATGAATGGGCAACACTTCATGCTGTTGTTATTTTATCCCTGATGAAGGCTAGCTCTGATATAAAGACTCAAAGGAAGTGATAAGGAATATATGTTGCTCTTGGGAAAGGAAGGCACTACAATTGACATCTACCTTAGCCACATCCACATGCAGGAGCTGCCTCTCTTGGCCACTGTTACAGATCTCTGCTGTGAGAGTAGCACAAAGGAAATAAATCCACTTTTTGTATAGTTTCAGAATTTGCTGAATGCTTATATTTACAAAGCTGGATCTTTCTGATAGCATTTACATGCACAGTGTTGCTCAGTTAAACCAATTGTGACACAATGTTTTAGCATGGGAATCTGCAAAAGAATGCTAGTTATTGAATGTTGATAGCCTTCATAGAATCATAGAATGCTTGAGGTTGAAAGGGACTTCTAGAGCTCATCTAGTCCAACCCCACTGCACACGCAGGGTCAGCTAGAGCACGTGGCACAGGACTGCATCCAAGCGGGTTTTGAAGATCTCCAGAGAAGGAGACTCCACAACCTCTCTGGGCAGCCTGTCCAGGGCTCTGTCACCCTCACTGTTAAAAAATTTTTCCTTAAGTTCCTGTGGAACTTTTGGTGCTTCAGTTTGTGGCCATTACCTCTAGTTCTGTTGGTGGCCAGCACCATCCTCCTCACTGCCTCCCTTGAGGTACTTATAGACACTGATTAGATCCCCTCTCAGCCTTCTCTTCTCCAGGCTGAACATGCCCAGCTCCCTCAGCCTC
>NW_010589860.1:13059-70783 GCF_000705375.1 Tinamus guttatus
ATCAGCAAACTTGCTGAGGGAGCACTCTGTGCCTTCATCCAGGTCATTGATGAATAAATTGAACAGGACTGGACCAAGGACTGACCCCTGGGGGACACTGCTAGCTACAGGCTCCAACTAGACTCTGCAAAGAGACTAGACTTTAGTCTTGAGACTTCTGCTGTTGTTTTACAAGCTTGGAAAAAGAAAGTCACCAAGTGCGCATGTACAATTATCAATAGCTTCTATCAGATTTGAATAGTTGGGTGCAAAACACCAGTTCTGGCTCTTTTTAACTTTCTGCATGTAACGTCACTATAGTTACGCCTAAGTATACTAAGATGTATGTATGTGAACTGTTCCTTTATTTTTTGTGAACATAAACCTATCTTTGTCACTTGATTACCTTTGCAGAATACCAAGGAAAGCAAAGATAAAATTAATCACTATATGAGTGCTATTTAGTGTGATAGATTCTGGCTTCTGTGCATCATCAACCTAGTGACACATCAATGGGAAAGATTAAGGAGAAATCTAGAAGAGAATAATGAAACAGTCTGTGGATGATTCAGAAAACTCCTCCAAAGATGGAAAAGCATAATAGGAAAGAAAGCCAAACACACGCACACACACACATATATATATATATGTATATGTATATATATATATATTATATGTATAGGATAGCTTCCATTTTCAATAGGCTAATTTGAGTCAGCTTCTTAAAATTGAATAAGAGATAATTATGAGGATTGAACTAAGTTATGAAGAACTGGTAGAGTGTGGGTAAATACCCGATGCGCAATGCAGTAGATGGCAGAACTAAGAAAGTGATTTAGAGAGAGATATGAGAACTGCTAGAAATGATCACCAGGCAGCATTACTAACTAACTTTGGGAAAAAACTTACAAGGCTACAGGAAAGGTCTGCAGTATTTGACCTTTAGTGGCAGCCTGAAGATATAAGGATGCCTATCTCAATAGAAGAAGCATGATCTGTGGGAGAAAACTGAAAGAAGTAAATGTGAGGACTATGAAGAGGCCCACTTTGAAGAGAATGCTGTGTTTATGAGCATCCTAAGACAGAGTAGGTACCCATGGTGCTTCTGATGAGATTTAGCTAAGAAAGTCTAAAAAAAATGTTGACAGATGTCTTGAGCCATGTTAAACTTGATTTGAAATTAAGTATTAGATCAGATAGACAACATTATACGTATAATTGAATAAGATACAATTAAAATAGATCTTTGAATAATTAGATGGATAGTTGCATTTATATTTATAGATGATATTAGCCTAAAATAAAAGAAAAATTGGAAGAGACTTGGGAGAGAAGTGAAATCTTCTAAGGGAAATAAATTGTCTGTGAGACATGTAGCTGCATCTATAAATCACTATTTGGAATTTGAACATAGCAGAAAAGGATATAAGACTTCTCATGAGTTCAAAAAGAAAAGTTTTCAATTTTGCTGGTGAAGCAGACTTTTTCATTTTTATTTAGTGCTTGTTTCTTGCAATTCAGATGAGTCTCTTTGGATGAGTGTGGCCCAAGTTCAAACTCTATCTCAAACTAAAAAAAGAATAGAGGGATAAATTTCAACCCGTTTCCCAAAACTCAATGTCTTAACTGCCAAGATAGTTTTTATTTTTTTTCCTGGATCATTGTCCAATTTTTACTTAAAAAAAAAAAAAAGAAATAGAAAAATATGGCAGAATAAATAAAAAAAAAAGCTATTTTTAATCTGAAAGCTGTTTCTGCCCGTTTTGATGCAGTTACAAACTCTGAAACATTGGGAAGTGTCCTGAACACAAATGCTACTCAAGCAGGGCCATCCAGAGCAGGTTTGCAGTATCTCCAAGATGGAGCCTCCTTAACTTCTTTGAGAAAACCTGGTCCAGTGTTCAATCACCCTTACAGTGAAGAAGTGTTTTGGTGTGATCAGACAGTTTCCTGTGTTTCAGTTTGTGCCTGTTGCCTCTTGTCCTGTCACTGGGCACGACTGAGAAGAGTTTGTCTCTGCTTTAGTGCTTCCCATCAGATATTTATACACAATCTTATCAATATAAGATCCTGTCAACCTTTTCTTCTGTAAGATGTAGAGTCCCTGCTCTCTCAATCTCCTCTCATAGGAGAGATGCTCCAGTCCTTTGTGGCTCTACTCCTTCGATGCTCCAGATCTTCTCTGTGGCCATTTTCTGGACTTGCTCCAGCAGTAATAATAGGATTTGTTTTCTTTGCATTTGCATGGTTCTGTATGCTATTATCTGCCTTTGTGTTCACTGTGAAGGACATGTGGTGATAAATACACTTAAAAGTTTTGAAATACAAACTGGCAGCAGCAGGAACGATGAAATGGCTATATCAGAAAATTTATCAGCGTGTTATCTATGCTGGAAGGAAAACATCTGTCTTCAGTTTTCAGAATTTATTCCATTTTTCTTGTCCAAAATGACTTCTTAACTTTGCTTATGAATGTAAGCATCGAAGTAGTACAAGGAGTCAGTGGCATTGTATCCAGTCAGTAACTGATATAAGGGCAGTACCGCCATACTTTTTTTTTATCCATATGTCTCCCCATACTTTACAAAGACAGTGCTATTTTCATTTTACAAATTACAGATAAAAGTGCTGACGTGTAGAGAGGTTAAGGGGCTTATCTGAAATCTCAGAGTGAGTCAGAGTGGAGACTGGAAAATAGTCTGATTCTTTCTTGTCTACGCTTTATTCACTGGACCATAATCTTGCTCCCCTCTCAAGTTCCTAATCCCTTAGTAAGCAACTGATGAGGTAGCTGCACTTGTTGGTTTGGACAGTTGGCTGGCATGCTTCAGTTGCATGAGACTAGATTTTCCATACTCAGAAGGTTTAAAATATAGCATGGCTTACTGAATGGACATCTAAGTTGCTGCAATCAAGAAAAGTGAGAAGCCAGCCAAGAAAACAGCTAAATCCTTGCACTGAGACACTTAAAATTCTAATTCTCCATAATTCTCTCTCAAATCCTTTTTAAATGTAACTTTTATTGAAATATTTTGCAATGAGATTAAAAACACACAGGGCAAATAATAAATGGAAACAAAAAAGTAGAAATCTTCAGAGAATGGAATAGCACTAGAGGAATTTTAAATGTGGTATCTGTGTTCAGCTTCTGCCTCCTCCCTCCATTGTAAAAGTGCATCTTATTTAATTTTAATAATCCTATTTAATTAAATTAATGAAAACTGCTGTGAATAAACAGGTTCCCATTCTCTGGACAGCCAGTGTTGTAAGAATCTGTAAATTAGTTGGTTCAGTGCGTGCAGGAAAGACATGAGTGGTAAATATCTGTCCAGTAGTGTTAAAAATATTTAGAATTGCTGACCAAGTCCTTGTTAGTAAATTTAAAGGTCCCATGGAACAGATTTGGGCATGAGACTTGTAAAACTGAAAGAGGGTCTCTCACTTTCTGGCCCGGACCAACCATCACAGGCCAGATCTGTTTCTGGGCATAGTTCTCAGTTGTCTCTTTGCATGTGGCTACCCCTCTGGAAACTGCAAGATTAATAGTATAGACCTTTCCAGAATTGTGCTTTTGGTCTTCCAGTCCAGGGACTAAGTCCTGGTTCTGCTTGGTTTACTAGTGTCGGTGTAGCCGTATATCATATTACCCTCAGGACAACCAGATTTCATGAAGGACACGAACAAGGGAGAAAAAAACCATTGGAAATTATACGGAAATCCACAGGCTTTGGTTATTTTGAAATTTGATTACTTTGTAAATTATTGATAGCATCTAAATGAAAAAAGGGGTGGGTTTTGAACAATAAACTCTTGGTAGGAAGAAACCAAAGTTTGATCTAAAACCAGACAGTTAAAAGTGTATTATCCTAATAGTGTAAGTGTATATCCAAAGATCGCGTGCTAATGTACAAAAATTCCTTGCCAAGGAATTCCTTGCACAATTCTTGATGGCAATTACATTATTAACGTAAATGGATGTAATCTATTTGTGTGTGATCTTTCATGACAGTCATGGTAGCCTAAGCTGCAGGAGCTGATTTCATTGAGAATATGTTTAGTGATGGCAACAGGAGATGCTGAAAGGCAGCGCATTCAGTCTCAGTGTCATGAAATATTGCACAACTTCTGTCTTGGCAGTGTTCACAGTAAATGTAGAAATAGAAGAATTTAAAATTGTATGTGAGGAGCAGAAAATAATTTGGAAACTAAAGAGATTATGCAGAACGCTAGAGAATGTTGCTTTAGAGGCAGGAGCTGGAGAGGACTGGCTTTTTATCCTGGTTGTGCAGTTGCTTAGAGTTTATGGAATGGTCAGAGGACCTGATATCTGGAGGAGTTGTCAGACAATGAAAATTCATGTACCTTTTCAAAAATAAGGGCTTTTTTGAATGTGTCCTGAATTTCTCAATAGTAAACACAAAATTACTGGTTTTACTTGTTATATAAATTATATTTAAACTGTATGGTGTCTGGTTAGCTACCAAGTGTTGTCTATGAGTATTCTTGGAATATGAATCCTTAGGGCATAAAAGTCCATTTACTTTTATTATTATTATTATTTATTCCTTAATTTCCTTCAAGCTTCAAGAAATCTGTAACTTATTCTTAAAACACAGAAATTACTCTTAAAACACTTCCAAAATACTCAATTACCTACAAAGTCTCTTTGGGCCAAGTGATGTGAATCAGCATAGCTCTACTGAAGTCAAATTTCTGCAAAAACTGCTGATAACAAATATGAGGTTAATGAGTAACAGGCTTCAGAAGGGACTTTCTGGGTCATTAAGCAGCCTCCTCAATTGTATGCACTTAGAGAAGAAGTTTGGTCCGAAACTCTCCCCGAATGTTCCCTTGGCACAGCGCACTCCACTGAATGTCTCCCTCCTCTCAGATCTGAAGCTTGGCACATGTAGCAAAACACCCAACATGACAGACAGATGTCAGAGGGAGAAATTAAGGCCATAATCAGCATTGTAGGATGCTTTGCTAACGAGATTTGGAAGGCGAGATTTCCAGCTGCTCACAGCAAGTGGATCATACCCTTTGCTAACTTGGCTCTGCCCTTTTCCAGAAGGAATGTGTTTTGCTCACCTTTCCAAATAAAGATTAACTTGGTAGGAGACCAGGGTCTGGGTATTTTTAACTCTTCCCCTTCCACCCTGTCCCTTCAAAAGCTCTCCTTCAAAAAAGAAACTGCACCAGCTCTTGAAAGTTAGTAAAAACAGATTTAAACAGATCTTATGCTGAAATAACAGTGACTGCTCTTTCAGTTGTGTTATCTCCAGCTTGCAGCATGACTATAACATTATTTTTGCTATTTTCCCCCTTCCAATCAAGGCAGAACTACAGACCGGTGAGCTTCTTGAAAAGCAAAACAAACCTCCCAACCAAGTCAGTGAAATGTTTCATGTGCTGCCACTGGAGCTTCTGAAGGAGAATTTGCCTCATGCCTTGGGACAAATATGGCCACACTTGGCACATAATTTTGTAAAAAAAATATCTGTGGTATTTGTTTTTCTTCTCTATGTGACAGAACAACCTTAATAGTTACTGTTTTCAGGGTTGCTTTACCCCTCTGAAGGATGGATTCAGTTTACTTTTTCATTTTTATGCTCATTTCCCAACTGAATCTAGAAATATGCCTTTACCACTGAATATTCCAAAATGTCTACTTTGCATCTGGAATTCTGTCTGGATATGTTACTAGCCTGGGATTACCTTAAGATTATCAGCAATTCACTGGTGTTGGAACATGTTTTCACCAATCTCAGCAGTGCAGCAGCATTTAAAAATAAACATGAAATCATGGATTATTGACCAGTTGCACATTAATCTTACAAAGTTGAATCAAAAAGGAATAATTTATCATTTCAGTTTGAGGAGTCTGGCCATGTGCTCAGATGATAGTAAAAAAAAAATAGGCTCTAGAGTCAAAAGTCTGCATTTCCTGAAAAATGGCACCCATTGCAGGAGGGCTTAATCTGAGGATCCTTGAGTAAACTAGGTTTGTGTATCATGTTGTCTGGACTTGGACTTTGTAGTTTACACTGTGATACTTTCTGAATGTAAGGAGGATTATTATTATTAAGAGCTGTATATAGCAGAGGCTTACATTAGTTCTTGTATACCTTATGTGCAAATACCTGCAAATGCCCTCAGCTTCACTTCTGAAGAAGTGGAGGTGCAAAACAGAAGGCCATTTAATCTGACTTGCTGCTATTCCTTGATGAATCTATTAAGCTCTGTCTCAGATTTAATTAAGGTGTTTTCCCTCTTTGCTGGCCCTGAAAGAACCTATCAAAGTTCTGTTCCTTTGATGTTTAGAAACATTTTTTTCACCTCAAAGTAAAATTTATTCATGGTCACTTCATACCCATTTGCTTTTGTGCCAGCATTGTCCTTAAGTTTGAACAGTTCCCCTTCCCTCCCCGGTGTTTACCTTTTGGTGTATTTATAGAGAGCCTGAATATCTACTTTCAGCTTTTATTTCACTGAGTGAACGGACGAGCCTCCTTCTATACTAAAGTCAGTTTTCAATTCCCTTGATCATCTCAGAAACCTTTCCTGTACCTCTTCCAGTCTGAATTAATTTTTATTCCTCCTGGGAGATGACAACTATACACAGTTGGGGATGAGGTCCTTATAAAGGGTATTAACATTTGAAACAGTTCTGTTGCTTTGTCTACGTTTCCTCTAGTTAATGCTCTTTAAAATGTAGACTTACTGGTTGATATCGTTTTTCAAAAATGTGAGAGCATCTACTGCTTTGACTCTGTCTTTAGGGCAAGGTGAGAGGAAGGAGGTCTTAAATAATCTTTTATTGTAAACTGCAGTGTGTTCCTGTCTTTTAATTTGCTAATATATTTAACATCAGGCATTTATTCCAGACACATGGAAAATTCTAATAGTGATTGGTAATTCAGATTCTGGCTTGTTGTAATTAGATGTTGCAGCATTCACAGACACAGTTGCTGAGGACAGTACTATCAGGAAAAGAAAGAGAAAACTCATAAGTTCTCTCCAAATTGCAGTGGCATCTGCATTGTAGTAGAAGAAAGTAGAAGGAAGAAGTAATGTGTAAATGAATAAATGCTAACAGCATATGGTTACCAGCAGTTCTTAGATCTCTTTCAGGATGGAAATGAAAGTAAAGGAGGCTGAAGAATGTTAAAGCTAATGGATAACTCTGGTTCAAACAGGTTCAGTAAGTAGTCACTTCTTTGATTTTGTCTCATGACTTTCTGGTGTCCACGGAAGCCATTTGGGCAGTACCTAGTGAGAGGACCATCAGGCATCACTCCTGGGTGCTGCCTTGCTTCTTCCTTTCCGTTCTTGCTGAAACATTTTTCTCTCTTTATAGAAGAGTGACCTGAGACCCGCCTGCAGCAAGCTTCTTTCCCTGCTGACCTGCAGGAAACAGTGAAAAAATGTTGGAGTGGAGTTAATTTATCTTCTCCTAAGTCTGAGAGTTCCTTGGTTAGACCTAAGGCCCCTCTGCAAAGAGGATTTCCTTGGCACTTCAGCAGAATCCAGCTCAGGTTCAGGTTTCAGAACATGGAAATAAACATTAAAAACCAGCTTTTCCTAGCTAAACAGAACCGCTGCGAAGCTCTGGGTTAGGATAGTGTTCACAAGTAGCGATCTCTTACAGTGAGGCCATTAGCTAAATGCCAGGTATTGCCTTTCTCCTGGAGATCTGGTTTTGTGTTGACAGTGTCCCTCTGAGACATGCTTTTATCTGCCAGCCTGCTAGGCACTGATTTATAGTCTAATGCTGGAAAGAAGTCCTGGCACTGTTGTTTCTGCCTGGAGCCCCAGCAAACTGCATTTAAACAAATCCTCAGATCCCTTTTCATGTTCTATCTCTTCAGACTTCCTCTTGAACCTGTCTTTTCAGAGATGGACCTCTAGCAGTTTTCCTCCTGGCACACAAGCAATAAGAAAAATCTGTGCATGTGCATCTGTGTTTGTGCTTTCATCTCGTTATATGCTCTCTTCCAGGAGTAAGCAGAAAGGCAGACACCTGAGCTTCTGCTTACCTCTTACCCAATCAGTCTCCTGACTCCAAAATGGAGCTGCTATTTAGCCAATGATTAACTCACTTCGCTATTTTTTGTTTCCTTAGTAAACCCGTTTTAATAGAAGCCAAACTTTTCTAAGCTTGCTTTCCTTTTTACCCCTAGAATAACTGGAGTAAAGCCTATAAAGATCCTATAACTGAATAAAAGTCAAAGGTCCATCTTGAACCTTCTTTGAGGTTTCAAAGATAATTGTGGGATTAAGAAAAATTTATCGAGCTCTTAAGGGAATTCACATTTAAATAAAAGCCTGCATTCCTCTTAGTAATTTATCACTACAAACACGAGTTGGGATATATTTAGGTTTCCAACACTTCAAGGGGTGGCCAAGCACCACTAGTTTTTATGGTGCATCCTAGATCATAGACTGCCCAGCTGCATTGCAGTGCTTGTTTCTTGTGTTGTACTCTTTTTGATATGCAAATGCACTTCTGAGAAATCAGAAACCAAATGGAAAAATACAATTGCTCTGAGATAATGTGATAAGGAAGGGAATTCATGCTCACAAACTTTATAAACCTAGAGTTGCTATATAGTCCATGCAGAGTGGAGATGCCATCTCTTTGAAAGTAGTGGAAATGAAGATGATTAGACACCTAAAGTAAAGATGGCACAGATATTCCCTTTGTACCTCTGTTTTTTGTACCATTTTTACCGTGCAGCTAGTTTCCAGAGGCAGAAGGTGTGCAAAGCTGTGTTAGCTATGTGTCGGTGAGGATGACCACAATGGGAACTGATGTCTAAGCTGCAGGTGGGTCACAGTAGAAGCAGAGGAGTTATGTTACTTAAAAATGAAATATATTTTGTTTAGTAGGCAAGCCAAACCAAGACTTACGATTAGAATTGTCATGACCTGTAAGAGATGGCTGCTTATACAAGGACAGAAACTGCATCAATAACAACAAACACAAAACATAACTGCTGTAAACTTTACATGCATTGTGCAAGCAAAACTTATACATTTTTCTCTATTATTGTTTATGTATTTATTCTGGAAGTTTATTCAGATCATTGTGATTCTTCGGGATTGAATCATACTTGTTTACCTAATACACGCCTTAAAGTTAAGGTGCCTAGGTCCCTTTGACTGCTTGAAATACACACAGCACCTATTTCTCCTAGGCTTCGCATTGGCACTTATGCTTGTACAAAGTAGGTATAGCAGACCATAATAACTGTTTGCACTTGTTTTGCTTTGATACAGATGACTAATGTGAGGTGTGAGGCAGCATGGAAAAATCAAACAGGAGCATACAAACAGTAGGATCAGAGGTTTGTTACAAGGGCAGTGAGGCATGAGCATTCTGCTCATCTTATATAAAAGGATTTCTAGCTTCTGAAAGATTTTCAAAGTTTACTCTTCCCTTGTACACTGACTGACAGGTTGGTTGCATTTCAGGTAAGGAGGCAGTCATGCACTTCAGTAACCATTCTGAAGTATTTACCTTGCCTTTTTAAAGATTACTGTAACTCGTAATAGTTTGAAAGATGGTTATAAATTTATTACTCATCTGGAAGACCTAAATGCATTTATTCTTTAAGGGCAGTGGAATTTAACGTCCTATTTACAAAGCTGAGTCAATGTCATTGAGTCTGTATGCTAGATGCAAATAAATAATTTATCCTAAAACTATCTAGAGAGACCTGTATACTGGGTTTGTCACCTACAAAATATTTATTTCTCATTAATATGAGTGTAATAAAGATGCAATGGATCTCTATCCGAAAACATGAAGAGTAAGAAAAATATGTGGTATTTTACAGTTCAGTAGTTACTGAATCAATGATGCAGCGTGTAACCAGGGTGGGGAGCTCCTCCTGAGAATTCACTGTTACAGTATTTTTTTTAATTGTTGTCCCTTTGTATTGTACCTTTGGAAAGACTAGCTTCTACTATTGTTTGACTGGATTTGTTCTGCAATTTCCATGGTGTATGAGGCACCTGTCTCATTTAATTTCGTCAAAGAAAAGAAGTATAAAATGCTTAGATTTATGCTCTGGCAGCTGTCACAAGAAAAAGAAAACAAATGTTATTTTTATTAGGAGGCAGCTCCCTCTTCCCACGCAGCAGTTCAGGCTGGCTGGTGTGGCTGTGGCTGCATCAGTCCTCCTAGCAATGACTGAGGTTGATCCTAGGAACAGAGCAGGAGTGGGACCTGCAGTTCCCATGCCTGATTTGTCAGGTTTATATTTGGCCAAACCACTTGGAAACATCAGAAATGTAGGATGATCAGAGGAAGTTAAGCAGTTCCTTTTGAATTAATTGGAATAACGCAAAGAGAGGTGTTGCCTGCAAATGCTGCGTGCCAAGACCTCGGTAAAAAGCTTGCACTGGGTACAACATTGGGCAAAGTCTGACCTAGTATGTTTTTAGAGCAGTATTTTCTCTCTGTTCATTTAGAAATAGAGAGAGAGAGAAAAAAAAGTCATTGCTTTGGGGGTTGGACTAGATGATCTCTAGAGGTCCCTTCCAACCCTAAGCATTCTATGATTCTATGATTCTAAAATGTTGTAACTGTGTTACTCTATAATGAATCCAGGTGATGAAAACAGTCTTAAAGGAAAAAGAAAATTACATTGCTACTTAGCTGGGACTTTGTTAGCTGTGTTTTGGAATGGAAAAACTGGTCTGCCATTTTGACCTGGTGAATCTTGGATGTGAACTCTTTCAGTTGGGTCTTGTCTTTCCTTAGGGGAGGCAGAAGGAGTGGCAGATTGTACAGACCATCTCCCCCATAAAAATACAAATTATTTTTTCTGATGGAGAAAATGGAGAGTGATGCCTCCCACCTAATTGCTGGCTGTGCAAATTACTGGGAAATAAAGGCTTTTATGGGTACTTAAATGTTGTTACATGGTGTCAGAAAAAGAAATTTAGCTCCCTGCTGAAGAGAAAAAAAAATGGAGAAAATGAAGGTTCGCAACACCCAATTCCTTTCCAAACTGAAGCAATCCATAAGAAAACTGAAAGTTCTGGTAGAAAAAAAAGTCCGTAATATAAGCATTCACTTGGCTGTTTGTACCTATACACTGACTGAAACAGAGTCAGAAGCTCTATTCTTTTAGCTGACTGATTTATAGGCATGGGACAATGGTAAGCACAGGTGTTTCTGCAGTTTTAATGGACTGAGCATAATCCAGTGTTTGTTGGCCCTGAAATTCTGTTTGGCTTCATGGTCCAGTAGGCTGGTTGTTATACAAGAGTATAACTCTAGAATCCAGAAATGCAGCATTTAATGATAAAATCACTTTCTCACTTAAGCTTTTAAACTTTAATGTCATATGTAGAATACAGTATATCTGATTCAGATTTGTAGAACTGAGCTGTATAAGGATTTTCGAGGAAATTTTATTTATTGATTTTTCAACATAAATAAAAATGATTGATTCAAGCAGCATTCTTTGTATTTTCTAAGCATTTCTATTTCCATAATCTAACAAACATCTGGATGGGTAGTTTCTGCATGGATATAGTTTGCCTTCTGGGTCCTATTTCTGCATAGTAGAATTAAAGCCACAGAGAGGTGACCATCGATTTATTAAAACTCTGTCTCCTTATGGAAATATTTTCTTTAAATATCCCCCTTCTAACTTTTAGATAGCTAATCTCTCTACCTATAAATTTCAATCTATATATGCTTTAAGGTGCATTTACTGATCAGGCCAAGATGTCCACACTGTCTGAATTTGCAGCCAACAGAAAAAGTAATATACCTTTAATTATAAAAGCCTAGGAGTATTTTACTGCAACCATTAACAAAGTTACATAAAAGTTACTTGAGAAATGGTCTATATAAAATAAAGATTGAACTCCCATTCATCTCCCTTCAATTTGTATATGACATTTCAGAAATGCATGTAGCATCAGGAAAGGTCTTAATGACCTCTAATTCTATTGCTATGACGTTCTATTATCTTGCTGCTAATTCCTCTGCATTCTCTACAAATAATGTCTGCACTGTGGTCTTGCAGCCATCATTTCTATTTTCCTTCTTGTATTTTATCCTAAGTCTGTTTACTCTAACTATGTTTTTATTATCCTTGTCTAAGATGACTTTATGATTATGAGTTTTCCTGGAGCCTGCTGGAAGCTCTTTGCTGCTTGCATTCTGCTGCATTGCTTTAAGTCATAACATCCCACAATATGCTGCTGAATATATTGCTGTATAAACAGTATACAAATTCATTGCTTCTCCTCACTAGATTTTAATTTGACATTTCTTCTTTAGAGGCTGATTCAGTGAAACAGAGCTAGATAGAACAGATCGAGGGTGGAAAGGAAATTGTGTTGAAACTCTAGAGCGGAAGATATGATACTGATACACAGTTTGTCTGCACCAGAGAAGAATTAAATTCTTTCATTTTATTTGCTCTGTGCTGATAGGAATATGTGCTTGACTGCTACCTTAACTTTCAACACCTAGTCTTGCTAAACTTGCAGTTTACATTTGAAAGTTCTATAATTTCCTAGGAATTATTGCAGATGTGTTATGAAACATTCTGTTGAGGTAAGCAGGTATAGGATCAGGTAGTTCTTTCGGAACAGAAGAAAATGGGCAGGTTTTTGTTAAAAACAAGCAGATATAATAGAGCAAAACTGTATTTACACTAAGTGCAAACCAAATTTTGATATTAATTCATAAGATTTATGTCTGGGATATACTGAAATACACAAAATGTACAAAGTAGAAATGATAGTAGTAGGTAAGACTAGAAGGTATGGACCATTTGCCTGTATTTCTAGGAGGTTCTGTATCTTTCCACGCAGTTAGTATGCATCAGCTAACATTTTTGCTGACACCTCTAAGGGGATCCAGAAGGATGTTATCATGAAATAACTACAACCTCAGAGGACAGTGTCTCAGAATTACAGAGATGTTTACTTCAGTCCTCAATTACCGGACTTTCTGGAGTCTTTAAAGCAAATAAATTAATCAGTCTCAGTGAACACAATATTAAGATAGTAAAATGCTGAATTTCATTTTTAAGTCCGCTTCAAAAGATGAAAACAGCCTTGGGTATGAGTGTAGGTTGTGCTTGAGGCCTGCTTAATTTGCAGATGATACTCTTAGGATCAAAAGGATGGGAGACAGAAAAGATTTTTCTTACATTGTGGAAGTTCCAAAACTAAATGCAAAAACATTTAGGTGAATATTTATTGCTAATTGAAACGCATATACTTCTGGAAAACTTAAAAC
Source organism: Tinamus guttatus (assembly GCF_000705375.1). Next base: position 26,315 of record NW_010589860.1, read on the forward strand.
AACAACTGCTTATGTGTTTTGGACATTCCTGATATGGTAATGAAAGTTTGAGTATAATTATTAAGTGTATAATTTATTATGTATCTGGGTATAGTCTGTGCATAGGATGATTTGACCTATTATTTTTCCCTCACTCTCAATAGTCTGAGTATGGTGACACTAGAAGATATACTAGTGTACATCCTTTAATTGTCCATTTCTTATATTTAATATCCATTTCTGTCATTGTTGTAAGATACACAATTTGTAAGTAAATGTTCTCCATTTTTTCCTCATTTTCACAAACTTTCTATATATAACGTATTTCTGATCTCTTTGCAGATATTCTTGATTGATAATTAACAGGTAATGAAATTCATTATACTAGGTTAGAGCTTTTGCTCATGATCCAGGTTCAGAAGGCTCCCTTGAAAGAATATGTGACATGAGGTCTTTTCAGTGTGCTGGAACTTGGAAAACCCAGAGAAACTGTTATGATTAAATTATGGATGCTACTGTCACAATTGTTTATTTTTTCAAATTCAGCCAAAACAGCACACATATGGCATTAAGAACTGCAGCCTGGAACAGCAGTTTGAGAGTTTCTTGGCATGTCCAGTGACAAAATAACCTATATCAGAGTGTTAGTCACACATCTATTGTCACACAAAGATTGAATGCTCCTATTGTTTGAGCTTGCATCTTCTGTCCCTCAATGTACTGAGAAGTGTCCTTCAATGTACTGAAAAGAAAGAGAGAAAGAAAAAAAAAAGAAAGGCTGTCCTTCCTTGACTTTCATTCAGTAGTATTCCCCTTGGGAGACCTTTGCCTTGCCTTAAATATTTATTTTTTTCAGCTTTAGTCCTGGGGTATATAAAGGGATCTTACAACATTATTGCATATCTATATTATTAACATTTCTGCAGGAGCTATTCCACTCTGAAATTAGTAAAATAACCTCTTTCCTTCACAATTTTTATGTGCGATAATTTTGAATTGGAGACCTATGGCAAGGTTATATTTCACTGCATTCCAACACAAATTTTGATAATATACAGCAAATGCTGAGGAAGCACATGCTTGTTATTTATTCCAAGCTACTTTAGACATATGAGTTTAAAATGGTGTAAATATCCCTAGTTAGATAGTGGTATAGTGGAAGAAGGTGAGTTGTAGATCATAAGACCAGCAGAAGTTAACATCCAGCAAAACTTGGAAATGCTAAGCTATAATAAATATGTAGGAATGTAGCTTAAGGACGAGCTATGTCATCCTTTTTACTCTGTTCTGCAATTGTGAGGCTTTAGGTAGTAACAAAATATTTTTTTGGACATAGAAGGATGTAGACCACCTGAAGAGAAGCTAGGGGATAGAATGGGAGTATTCAGAAGCCAGAGGAACATGATTTGGGAGAAAAAGACAGCATTGTTTGACTTGGAGAGAAGACTGGGGAGTCTAAGGTCATATATGAAGATCTGTAAGAGGAGAAGTAATAGATTCTCTTCTGTATTGCTGATAAATTGTAATAATAACAGGCTTACACTGTAGCACTGGAAAATTCAAGGTTTTTTTTAAAACAACTGAATTACACTGTCTTTGGAGGTTGTGTGGTCTCTATTATCGCATGTCTTTTATGAAGGGTCTATAAAACAAAAATGTCAGGAATGGCTTAAGTAATTTGGGTAGAGAGCTAAACAGATGACTTCTTGAGCGCTCTTCTGATCCTATGAATCTCTGCAAGACACTCCTTTGTTTAAACATAGTCAAGAAATACTGAGTTATAAATATATGCAAGAACCATATGTGTGACAGAAACATATGTGTGTCAGATAGAGTGTGTCTCCCACTCTATCTTTTACTTTTGGTTTAGAAGATTTATTTATTTAGCTACTCCTACTGAGCTTTCTAGCAAGGGATGGAAAATGACAGCTGGATCAGGAGCAGAGAAAGTTGGAACAAGGTGTTTGTTGTACAAATTGTTTACCTGAGACTTTGAGGTTAGTGTTTCCTAGTTCCTCACAGAGAGCTGCTTATGTATTCAACTACACTGCTGATTTATATAAAATGGATTGTAATAATTTCCAAAATGCTCCCCTTGCCACCTCATACAATAACTTGCTTCCCTGACTTGTCCTTGATTACACATTTACTGAAGCGCTTAACTTTCTATAGTGACAGTCAAGTCCACTTCCTAAACTGATTTAGGTATTTCAAAACCTAGTGTGTGTGAATATGAACAAGTTTGATTTTAAAGGAAATGGTCCTACTGGATAGCCTATTTAAAACCTTGTTTCTTTTCTATTTTTTTTTCTTTTTTATATAGGTCCTAAATTCTTTCATTATTGTTATGCAAAATTTGCAGTACCCTAATGGATACATGTCACAGCTCCACAAACAACTTAGATATTGTTTACTTCTTTCTTGCTTTTATAATTCAAAATTTTAGTGCACAAAGAACGGTATGAGCCCTGCAGTTCTGAAACAAATGCTGTTTGCTTGTGAACACTTTTCCCACTAACTTGGAAAATATATTAGAAATTGAGTTTCGATACACCAAGAGCTCACTTGGTATAAAAAGAGTGGTTTGAAAACTGTAGAATGAAAGGATTTTTTGGTGATTCTTTAAATAGTCTTGTATTCAGAAACAGAAATTGTCACAAGAATAGCAAGTTTTCTTTTTTTCCAAGAGCCCCTTTTCATAATTTGTAGGCATTCTAAAACTCAAAAAAATACTTTACAGTACATAAATCTTCTGAAAAGTTGAGTTTGAGGAACAGATCAGGATCTTGTCTTTGTTGTCATTTAATCTAACTTGGTCAGTTTCTCTGCATATAATGTGCAGAAGTGTAATTCTGTCACTTAAAGAACATTTAATTCTCCATGGAATAATGTTTCTGAAAAACTCAAAGGGTCTTTGTTTTATTTTACAATCATGAAAACCCATGGAAACATAAGTGCATCATTAACCATGGCGAAAAGGCAAGGGGAATCATTTGTTGCTTTATGCTTCTCCAAATACATTCCTTCTTTTGGATCCTTTGCAAGTTTACCATTTCACCTTGTTCTTATAGTAATCGTATTAGCACACTAAAAACAAGTTGCAGAGTCATGAAGAGGACCTTTCTAAACTTGATCATCTCCCTTTTGACAGGAGTTAGAAATAACACATCAAGATCCTATTCTTCTGGATTTTCTATTAAATGGCCACCATGCAGGAGTGATTTAGCATTGTCATTATAAGGAATTAGAGAATGACTAATGTGATTATTTCTTTTTGTCCACTTTCTTTTTCCTTAATGCCGCTTGCTTCAGCTTTTTCTGCATTAAATGCTCACTATGGAGGCCCAATAATACTCAGAAGCAGAGGCTGAAATGCACACGCTTGCTGCAGAGGCATCAGTATGCTTGCATGACAGTTGGATGGACAATTAAGTTGGTTGGGGTTCATCCTTTTTAATTCTATTTGTCTTTTTTTGGGAGGAGGAACTCCTCCTATTTGTGCATTCAAGTAAAATTTATTATGCCTTTTCTGAAAAGCATCACAGAAAATAAAACCTGTTCATTTACAGAATGTGAAAGCTGAAAAGGTGAAGCTGTGAGCTTAATTTGCAGGCCATTTCTATGCCTGCCTTGGACATTTGTATCTTTTGTGTTGTTCTACCCTAGCTATGCTGAGAGATGTGACCACATGACACTGTAAATCAGAACAAGAAGTCCAGCCAAGTTATAGGATATGATAAAATTATCCTTACAATTCATGTTTTCTCTGCTTAAGCACTGTCTTCAGCCCATACAAATTACATTGTATTTGTGGGGTCCGTGGCCACTGGAAATAACAGATATGAAATAGCCTATAAAAATAAGAAAGAATTTTAGTGATTCAAGGACAAGTTGCAGAATTCAGGTAGGCAACAGCAATTGCCATCGTGCTACTTCCTTTCTCATCCCAACCTCCTTTTTCCTCTTTCCTGAGTTCATTCTGGAGGAACAATTTAGGCCTATTTAAGTGATAAGTCCTACTCAGTGAAAATGGGATTTAAAAAATAAATGAGGGAGAAGAGAATGAGGTGCTGAGAGAAGGAAAGGCTTCAAAGTTGTGAAAGAAAAAAACAGAACCTGAAGAAAGGAGGTAGAGACAGAAAAGACAATTGTGACCTTAGTTATTGTGGGATAGATAGATAATCTCTTTCTACTTTTGGAAGATGAAATAAGAAAATAAGATTTTTCCTTCAACTATTTAATCTGAGTTTTAAAAGTTTTTTTTTTTTTAAGTGTATGACTAAATTTTAAATAAGAAAAAAAAAGGTAGGGAAGTAATATAAAACTCTCTCTCACATTGGACAGCTGTACTAAAGCCCATAGAGTTTGGTAGGCATAATAAAAAAGTATGTAAAAACTAAGTGCATATTTTTTTCTTTTTTTTTTCTGAAATAAGGTAATTAACACTATGAATATAATAAAACCTTTATTGTAGCTATAGCAGTTAAATTTACATAACATATATAATCATATCATATTAAGTCTGGAATTTTGAAATAATGAAGAATCCTTAAGATAACTGTTAATTATTTGTATTATATGTTTAAGTGGTTTGTTTTATGGAATATCCATGAATAGAACAATTTGTAATGCAGATTTAGATTAGAATGGAGCTCAATGTTTCTGAGTAGTTAAACTGCCTGAAGTTATTCCAGGATTTATTTTGAATTTAGTAAATATTTACATCTAGTGGCACCCCCCTTTTACGCCAAGTATGTGTCGCTTGATATCAGATCTTTAAATATTCAGTCAGCTAAGGAGAGCTGGACAACTTTCAGAGAAGTGAGGGATCTCAGTGCAAATCCACCACTACAGACCATCTTGTAGTGCACTCATGAACAAGCTGCTCCTAATATTGTCTATTGACTCTGTTCCACTTCATAATGCACTCAATATTCATGGAGCAGGGACTAGAACGTGAGTGTTCTGCATTGCTGCAGCTGTTACATTATACTGTCATTTCTTCCTATGGCTCAGTGGATATTTAAGTATCATCTGGTACAAAGATGGAGCATATTCAGTAAGAGACAGTGAAAATCCTGTCTCTCATGTGTGATGATGTGGACTCAGTTTCACACAAGGGAGAAAATCCAAGCAGAAAATAAAACCAAAGTGAGTGTCCAAATCAAATGCCCTACTGACCCACCTGGTTTTGTGAAGAGTGCCTTCATCCTTGCCATACCCATGGCTTCCTTTTGCTATAGATACCTCAAGTGCTATACACTCACATCCTACCCTAAATTTTCCCTGCCTACTTTCTGTTTAGGATGCTGAATCAAAAAAAGAAATATTTGCTGAATTAGGATCTTGACCAAATAGTTGCTATTGTCAGTATTCTTATTATATTTTTTTGGTACTGTTGTTATTTTTTGAGGGAAATGTTAGGAGTACCCTAATGCTCCAATGCACTAGTTCTCTACAAGTGCACAAACGTGCTTGAAAATATTGTAATGGGGAAGCTAATTTATACAGAAGTGGATTTGGACTCTAAGCGTAGCTGAAGCAAACAGAGGTCAGGTGAGCTGGAGGTTGTGAATGAAATGAGATAAACGAAAAGAGCTGGCATGAAGTACTAAGTTATTTATTTATGCAAATTGCTGTTCAGCTATTTTGTACAGTAGCTGGATGTGCTTTTTATTTCCTGTGGCAGAAATTAAAGTTGTTTTTCTTCTATTCTCAGTCCTGTCTTCTCCTTCTAATCTCTGTATTTTGCTTATAACGGTTTTTCTCCTCGTAGCTGGAAAGGCTTTTATGTAATTCTGTTCACCTGTTGTGAAATAAGCTTCTGTGGATGATTAGAAAAGCCAGTTCCTTATGTAAGTACAATAGTAGGACAAGAGCAGTAATCTCCTTTAGGTGGAATTTAAGGTATTGAAATAGTCTTGTAATTTTTTAACCAGCCTTTATAGATATATTATAGCAAAATTTCTTCTAATGCCTCTGCTGTTGAACTTGCTTCAGTCAGCTGTACTTTATCCTTATGATTTCAGTCTTCCTCTAAGAACCTCATTGTGTTGTAACTTTGCCCTTCTGACAGTCTTTTTCTTTTCTTGAATTTCTGAAATATTAATGACTGAAGCCATTTGAGCACGTGTTCAGCTGCCATGAAGACCATACTAAAGGTTAAATCCATTGAAGCTGTTGGTATTTTAAGTTATCTAAAATATAGACTAAGAAGGTTCTACTTCTGTTACTTTATGTGTTTAAATTACTTCCAGTAGATAGCACTCAAAAGATTGGTAGATGAAGCCTTTCACACCTTTTCTGCTGCACCTTTATGCAGACCAAATTGTTGGGTAGTGGCCAAATATTCTCCTCTGACTCTAAGTCAGATTGTCTGATTTTCTGATGAGTTGTTCATCTAGCTAAATCTTTTTCATGGATATGTTTGTAGAGGCAAACTGGCTTCGGGTCGATGTTGGGAGATGGATGGGAGGGAAGATAGTTAGCTGGTGTGCTGTTGGACACTTACTTCTCAAAAAAACTACCCACAAAATTAAAATTCATAGCACTGGATACCTGAAATGTACCTGATGAATAAAACTAAATAAGACTCTGTGAATGAGTTTCAGGATGAATTTGAGAATATTAAAAAGCAGCATTTAACATTATCAATAGAATTTTTATTTGTTGTCCATTGCTTTTCACTAAATTTTGTATTTGTAAATTAAATTCTTTCACCTGATCCAGTTCAGAAAGATCTTAATTTCAGATCTGCTAAGTTCAAAAGTGGTTTTATTTTCCTCCTGTGAGCAAAAACAGAATTTGATTTTTTTTTCTCTGTGAAATGCAAAGGCTAACAAGCTGTGGTTAATGAACTACTTACAGGCTGTGCAACTGCTGCAGGTAGCTGTGGAAAGCTTGCATCTTAAATCTCTTGTCTTTTGTGATGCCTAATACCTCAGCTATCATATCCAATTCACATTCCTCAATTTATCCTCTTGACATTGTTTGTGATCCTTACTTGTCATTTCAAGTCTCTGAAAACCCTTAAGGTCATAGCCCATGTCTTCCTATTTGTCTTGGAAAGTGTCTGATATTCTTTTGAGAATTGTGAAAGCAATAAATTTGTCTTAAATTTGACATATAGTATGGATTGTCTTTGGCAGGAGCAGCAGTTCTACCATCTGTATCACCAAGGCCTGGTTGTTTTCACAGGTAGCTGCTTCTCATTCCATGTTACAGATTTCTGCTCGCTTATAGACTTTATAAACTCCCTTGTTACTTTATATAGATTTTTTGCTACCTTTATTACCTTAGTTAATGAGTACCTTGCACTAAGAGAAGAATCTAGCATCTATTAGGTGCCATCTTTTCTTTTACCCCTTGCTGATGGGGTGAATATCATGTGAAGTATGGTGTATTCTTTGCATAAAGATTCTTATTAATATATATGTATTTACATACGCACATATGTGTTACTGTGTTACTGTGGCTTATTGTAGGTCATATATCAACAGAAGTATTGATTGATAGAAGGTTTTTTTAAGATGCAATTGCTTTTGTTCAAGTAAAATGTGAAACATCAGAAAAGAGAATGGAAGTATGTATTTACATACGCACATATGTGTTTACATTTACACATATACACATGTATACATAGAAAAATGTATAATTATTTTTCCCTGACTTGTTAAAGGTTCTTCTTACAATTCATTCCTGAAACAAGAAGGATAGCACCCCCTTATTAAAAAAAAAGCATAATTAAAATGAAAGCAGAAAAAGTCTAAAAGAGAAATAAGACCAAGCTTTTTTGCTGCCCATCACAACTTTTGCTTATGTTTTAAATCTCTTCATGTATAACCATTCTGAAAAGTGAAATTCGAGCTGCTTTACCACCTAAAGTACAATGATCAACAAATTCATGTCCATCAGAGCTTCAAGAATTTCAGCTGTTCCGATTGAATATTCTCCCTCTCTCCTTCCCTTTTTTATGGCGTTTCGTCTGCTGGTTGAGATGGGGAGATGGACTGAGTCCCTCGATCTATTGTCCTTGGCTACATTTAAGTCTCTGTGATGCTCCTGTGGCTGAGACAGGAGACTCTTTTTTAGAAGAAAACGCTGCATTGATATGAGTATCTACATCTGCTGCTAATGGATGGCTTTGAGAGATTATGATTCCCAAAATGGAGAGAAGAACAGGTGGATAAAGATAACAGAGCAGAAATCACACACGTGGCAGAAAACACAGAAAATGCTTTGGAGCTGGTGCTGTGCAACGGTGATCTCCTTTGGCTAAGCAAATTGTGGTCTGAGTGGTGATCTTCACTTTCAGGATGATTTTTAACATGACTATGACCTCCTGCTTTAATACAAGTAAGAGGCAATAAGAGAGCAAAGCTTTGTCCATATGACAGATTAAAATTAGATCTCAACCTCAGGTCTATGAGATTATAATTAGGATTTATAAAACAGATATATTTTGTATTTTTATTTAGGTATTCTAGACTGTTTCTTCATTTTATTCTATATAGACCTACACATTCTGATACAGTGATATAATGAGATTCTGCAATGTCTACATTGGTAATATATATTACCATGGAAAATGATTGGTCCTTCAAATAGGTCACAGTCTTCTGCAGTGGGGCTTAACCCATAACCTTAAGATCAGACTGAGTTATCATTGCCAATTGCTGAATCAACCCAACTAGCCAAATGTTAACAAGTAATACTTGGGAACTTGGGAGCTATTTATATCATCTCCTTTGTCAAGCCTGAGAGAGAAGTCATTTATTTAGCTGTGACTATAATAACAGCAACTGTTTAATTTCTTTCCTGTGCTCTGCAGACCTCTTACAACCTAAATTCTCTGGTGATGTTCTCTAAAATGTGCAAAAGTAGCACATACTCTCGATTAGATTCCACTGGCCTAAGGACAAAACAAACCTATTGCTTTTCCCTGTAGCATGTTCCCTCGTTATTCATGCATAGCTTTTGCTATTCCAGCAACCTTTGAGGTATTAAAAATATTGACATCATCTTGACATTTCATGTTTCAAATAATGTAGATTTTTTTTTTCTTATTTATGGTTATTTCCTGTGGATCATTTTGGAGAGTAATTGAATATGCAGTTGGGTAAATGTGTCATGCCAGCAAAACCCAGCAACAAATGGATGAAGTTACTGTGGCTTATTGTAGGTCATATATCAACAGAAGTATTGATTGATAGAAGGTTTTTTTAAGATGCAATTGCTTTTGTTCAAGTAAAATGTGAAACATCAGAAAAGAGAATGGAAGCTTCCTTCTGATATTGTTTACATTTATAAAACTGTAGACCAGAATTCTCGATGGATATTGTTTGATAGTGGGTTTAACACGCATCTAGTTGCCTCTGTATTAAGCAACCATTTTAAAGTCATCTTTAAGGATTTTGTTATTGCTAAGGTGGCTATCCTGTGCAAATATTGTGTATTGGTCCCTTTGGGGGCCATGCTAGAATCACTGCTTTCAATAAAATATGGCCTGCTGTGAAATTCATTGATGATTTGATGAATTGTCATCCCATCCTAGTGGGATGACAATGACTTAGCACAAAACAATGTAAAACTGAAAGTGTTTCATAGATTCACCTATTCTTCTTCCCTCCCTTGTCACTGGTTTGAGGGTGTTTCAGAGGACCAAGAAGGGAAGCTAAGTTCTCCTTTACTACTGCAGTACTAAATTGTTATGGCAGATTCTGAACAAGAAAACTGCTTTTTTATTTTATTTTGTAGAAAAGGCCTAAGAAAAATTAACTAACCTGTTTTGCATTGCTTGAATTGTCTTTTGCTTGGCCTTTTATAGCATACTTTGAGTCTTTTTTTTTCCCCAAAGCTATCTGAGTGTAAATGGTTGCCTGCTTAACTGAATTCATTATGATAAAAAGGGCTCTTGGTTCTGCTTGTTTAGGTACTATGAAATGAAAAACAAGCTCAATATCACTTGATTAAGAGGAGAAATCTACCTAGAATACATCATTCTTTTGTTTACTGCTAAATATTTGCTCATCTCCATTGACATGCCTACTTATATTTCTCTGCTTTGTTAGGAAATGGACATGCAGACTTCAAGAGGCAGCCCCTTGAAGATATTAAGTACCAGCTTGCCATTTGTTTTCACAGGAAACTAAGAATCTAAATAAATATGAGGATCTAGTACTTCATAACTAAACAGAGGATTAGACAGGGTTAAAATCAAAAAGACTGTGATTGAAGAAATGTTGACTAGAAAGCTTCGGGGAAGAGATGCTGATTGGTTCCCTCCAGATTAAATAAGACAATTGATGATATGCCTTCTACTATGAGGTTAAATAAATATAGAAAAAAAGAAAAGTCAAGGAGAAATTCTGTTTGTAGACATTTGCAGGACTCCAAAGAAATTGCTAGCTGTAAATTTTCTGTTTTACACATAGGAAAGGCTATGCACCTGTGTATGTCTGAAAACCAGTGCCTGTAGTTCAGTTTTGTGGAAGTGGAACTAGGATGTTCTGAGACTTTAGTAGGCCTGGGTTAGGCAGGAAAGGGAAGGAGAGGGTGATAAGTGATGGATTGTTTTGGGAGGGTCTGCAAGTGACTGTAATAATTCATCTTTGGATTGTCATGTTCACCTGGCTAAGAGCTGCAGACTGTGCTTGACTTGATGCTCTGCTTCCTGTGAGCAGGATAGGAGATGCAGTTACAGACCGGAAACCGCTAGCAGAGCGGTAATGGGGTATTTGTGTGATAAAATATCCCATTTGGCTGACTATGGTGTTTTCCCAGATAGAGCTGCCCCTGTTCCCAGGCCACTTGTTGAGCTGCCAGAGGGGAAGGAACAGCATGTATCTTTGAAAAGTACGAACATAACTGGACTTTAATCTCCCCTGCCAAGACATTTCAGTACAGCTTCAGCTGAAGTTCATGCTTCATCTAGAAGAAACTCTAGCTAATAGATAACACCATTAACCCATCTCTTGCTGCTGGTTATGATTGCTAGTGCTCCAGTGCAGTCAAAATTAAATGCTGATGGCAGCCCTTCATTAGGGGAACATAATATCAAAGAGGATGTTGGCTGAAATCCGGAGCAGACTCAAGCTCAGTGTATCTTATTCTGAATGTGAGTGTCAATTTGAAAACATAGGTGGGGGAAACAGAGCACTTCCAATTCTATATTCAGCCCCATGTCAGTACTTTAGTGACTTATTACCAGAGTCCTTTCCTGCCTCCTTTGCTATCGGATATCTAAACAGGTGTCTGCCTTACTGTGAAATTTAAATTCACTGAGTTTCTTTGTTTTTTGATATTTTTTCTTTGGTGATAATTATCACAGCCTCAGCTGCCTGGCTCAGATTGTCCTAATTCATTCCTACAAAAAATGCAGCAGCACCTTAATCAAAGCTGTCGGGCTAAATATTATTTCTATTGAATTCATACCGATCTTGCCTTCAAGACTGACTTTCTTGCCTTAAGAAGAGCTAACCTCTGTGTGCCATCTTACTTTCCAATCAAACTGAAGCACAGCGTCAATATCAGATGCAGCTATTTTTGGTCATCAACTCAGCTACTGCCTAGAGGTTGAAACTGCTAAAATTGTGCAGAAGTGTTAAATTTGCTTCAAGGTTTTGTTAGGAACAGCTGGTATTTTTTATTTTTTTTTTCTATAAAATTATTATGGAGGAATATTTTGCCACCATTTTTTGAAAATAGAAGGCTAATTTAAAAGCTGAACAGAATTTGCACTAGGATAGTATTATATTTTGATACATTATTTTTTGAATACATTAACATTTGAGTAAAAAAATGGAGGGTACGTTTAACATTTCTTTATGTTAATAAAATAATATTCTATGAAGCAATATAATAGCTTCTTTTCAGTGAACAACAATCAGATAGATCAATAACAAAACTGAAAACCATGGTTTATTAATGTTTCACCTGGTACTGTGATGTGGAGTATTTTATTCTGCTGTCAGGAATATGCCCTAAAGTCTATCAGAGTTTTGAAGGTTCCTACAAATAAAGAGAGGAAAAGAAGTTAGTTTGTTTGTTTATGTGGAAATGTGGTTCTTTTTGAAGCTGATTTTCCTATATATTTCATAGGGAAAGTTCTCAAGATACTTTTCTCCTAGACATTAGTAAAGGACTTAGTGTTCTGTAAAACTCGTCTTTTTCAGATTCATGTAAAATTCAGCATGAGCAAACTTGCTGCTTTTCTTTTGTACTGATTTTGCCGGTATTGAGAATTCTTTTAGTAGAAAAAGCTGAGATAATTTTGATGTCGTCTCTTTCCTTTCTTAGCTAAATATAATCTTCCGGGATCACCAGTTGCTGATCTGTTCAGTTTTGCTTCTTAATTTTTATTTATATTCATTCACTCCTATGGGGATCAAGATATTGTAAAAATGTATATCAAACTGTTGACTGTTGAAGAGTTGACTCGAGGCTTGCCAGCTCTGTAGACGAAAGAAAATGGTGGGGAAACATGAAATGAGTAGATTGGGGTTTGGGGGGAGGGGGGGATCAGGGATGATCAAGGACAAATCCTTTCTCTTATTCCTTCTTCATTTACGCTGAGTGTTTGCTGCAGCCATGTTCCAAAGTATGGGCTTATATGGAACCAGATACTTTCTGTGACTCCCTCTAACATTCTGCTAGTGCAGCACAGACATTAGCAAGGAATAGGTAGATAAAATATAGTATTTCTGTGTAGGTAGATATAATATAGCACATCAAAGGCAGTTGTTTTCGGTATATGGCTACTGCCTATTTTTCCTTCTCCCAGAGCTGTTAGCAGTTGTTTCACTAGATACCTCATGATGACTTCTCAGGAGAAAAAGAACAGGGCATCCAGGGATTTCTTTCCTACCTCTGACCATAGCAAAGTTACAAAGTTGCAGACAAAAGGACTGCTTATGGCTAATAATGCATGACAAAATTGAAAAGGGAGAGGGTAACATCAATATTCCATGTGGAAGTATTCAAGAGCTATGTCCCCTCAAATTCTGTTTTTTTTTTTTCCTAAAACCAGGATTTTAATTATTTTTTTTCCTTTCTAAAATTGGAGTTTATGAATGTTTTTTGTAGCTGGATGAGCTTAAAAATAGATCCCTGGGCTGAAGTTGTAATTAAGACTTGTACTGAGATCCTTCCAATGGAGCTGAAGCAATCAGTTAGTATTAGGTAGAGACATGCCCACCCACCCTCTTTTCACAGTTAGAAAAACAGCCTGTGACATGTTGCTCTTTAAACTGTAGCTTTAAACAGTAGCTTTATCTGCTTTATTACCGGCGTAGTTTCCCGTCATGGCAGGGAGTCATCCTGTCAATCATGGCTTTTAACATGATATCTTTAAGGGCAAGTCCACTACATGGACTCTGTGGACATGGGCTCTCTACAGCTTTGTCTTCTGGAGGTGTGTGATTATATTTTGTATGTCCTCTATGTAACATTTGTTCTCCTACTGTTTTTATTTTGGAGGAAAGTTTGCCACTCTGTAGGCTCAAAAATGCAAAGGGCAAATAAAGCCCCATGCTCTGATCTCTTGATTTTGAGGACTTGGCTCAGAGTTTTATTGTCTGAATTTATCAATGATGGATGAAATATTTTCCTTTAGTTATTCACTGATTGTTTATTTTGTGATCTGAGGTTACCTAAACAGAGGTGGCTAGTATAGCAAGGATGAGAGGCACACACAGGCAAGTGGGGATGTTGCCTATACACAGAAAGAATTAAGAATACTAATTTGGGGGGAAAACTTCCCTGAATATAACATCATTTCAGATTTTATTATTTTGATTTTGTTGGAGAATAACACAAGGCAGAACATTACCTTAGCAGAAAATTGAAAAAGCAGGTTGAAGTTCCCATTTTAAAACAAATCATGAGCAATTTGGGGCTTAGTTTGCTCTTATGTCTGTCATTTTTGTTCATTTATAAAAAAAGTACTAAGTAATTTTCATCTGGTACATTTTTCCACATTTTCAAGCTGGATATGTTAGAACTGGTACGATAGAACTCTTTAAATAATAATAATAAAAGAATTCTTCTTAAAAAAAATCCTTGTCCACTCATTTTTCTATCAGGACTCAAGCTTAGACATTTCAGTTTTTTTCCTACAGAAACATAGCAACTTCTTCCCTGTTAGTTACTATATTGACTTTTGACTTATCACTCCTTTAAATCTGGTCCTCTGAATATTTTCAGCCTGTACACTCTGTTTGGGAGAATTATATTTTTCTCTCTGTGAAATGAGATCCCCAAAAAAATGCAATGCATGAAAGATTTTTTTTTCCCCCATTTTTCTAGAGATACCAAGGTTAAGTCACTTAGAGGTAATTTTGTTGTTCAGGAAAGCTGAAAGAAATTTTAAAATAAAATTTTCTTTCTCAATTAATGTTGAATTTTATTGTTCATTTGGTTGAAATACATATTTACATAAATATATGTATATATATGTAAAGAAAGGTTGCTTTCAACCAAATCAACACCTTGAACTGGCTAATGAACTCCAGTTCTAAGTCAAAGGAGGAGGTCGGAATGTACAATTGGGAATAAAAGAGTAGGCAGAACTCAGACTGGTTGGAGAGAGGTTTTAGAAATGCACTGTAAGCAGTGAACAATTTCTGTAGTTATTATTTCCAAATACTTAGGAAAGATACATTTATTCAAGCAGCTTTCACCAATGAGATATTGCTCTCAACTATAAACTCAACTTTGAAGCATTAAAGCTTGGGTCAGATTTCACAGTTCAGTGATGGACATAAAAAATATCAAGTATGTTGAGAAAACCTAAAAAAAAAGAGAGTTAATTAATCATGACTTCCAAGCACAAATTGGAGAAAACATTGTACCTCCCCCACATTTTTATTTCTATCGTTATAATCATCTGGTTTTACACTGAAAGTAACACAGGGACAAAAATACATTGCTCAAAAGATAAACTTTATCTGGAGTAGAGATAATTGAGTGGCAAATGTAGAGTGCAAACCCAAGAATCAGGATAAAATTTTGGTTGATAAGAGCAAATCTGCGTGCTATCTTTATGTAACTGAATTTCACAGCCAAGCTTCTGCACTATACAAGAATCTCCTTCCTCTTGCTGTCTTCTCTTATACATGTGAAGGACTGGTCAAGTCCTCAACATAATATATGTGGACAGGTTTAAAGAACGTAACATGATTTTGTCTTAGTACCTTTCATTTCTTCATTGCATGAAAGCACTTTTGAAAGCAAGGAACTGAACTCTGGTATTTGAGTCACTATGCATCTTGAAATGAAACATCATTTTGCACTCAGCGATAGATCAGAGGAAAATTCCAGTAAGGACAGGGATTTAGTCTAAAACTCCAGCAGCTCTGTTCACTTTGACTTTCCTCCCTAGCTATTGATTAAAAAATGGTCTCATTTCCAGTTATAATACAGACTTCAAGGAGATTCTGAACTGCTTCAGTATTTTTTTTTTCTCATTTTTTACAGCCCTTGAACTTTTGGGAGCCGGCCAACACTAGAAATGCCAAGATACCTTGAGAGAGGCTGCTGCTGTTGAGAAGTTTCCAGATGGAATCAGAAGTGCTGGGAATCTTGAAAGTAAATTCTTGCATTGAATCCACTCCCTTCTGCAAACTTCAGAGGTTTGAATCTCATTTACTGCGATGTAGCTCAAAAGTACTGCTACTTCTACTGACAGTAGAGTGACACAGGTCAAATCGATATAAATGAGATCTAAGTCCAGCCTTCAAAGGGTTACTTAAATTTCTGTAAGAACATTTGAAATTCAGTATGCTTATCCAAACTGAAAATAAATGCAGAACTTTTCAAAGCTTTCTTGCTAGCTAGAGAGCTCTATTTCACTGAGGAGAGGAAAACTGGCAGACGTATAAATACTATCCACGATAATTTTTAAAATAATCTTGGAAAACGATATTTTTTCACTGGCTGTTTTTTGTGTTGTCATTTCCAAATGAAGAAGTACAGAGTAGCTGAAAAAAATTATCTGATTTGTTCTTGGTTTCTTTGTAGTAGCAATGAGATATACAGCAATTCTCCAGTGCTTAATCTGGGCTTTGACCATGGTTAGGAAATACTATGTATTTTTTCCTTCTAAGAAAGCACCAGAAAATTTACAGCAACTGCAGTCCATCCATGAACTTGTAGGTACTATTGGCCCCTGTACAGCCACTGGGAATTGAGAAAAGATGGTGTCATCTAAGGATGACATTTATCTTGTCTAATTTTAGCTGTCACTCAAAGCTGGCTGCGTAAATTCTAGCAATCAGTGCAGAAAGTGGCACCTTCACATGGTGATTCATCCCATCCTTTCTTCATGTAAGCCAAATCAGCTGGGGATGTTTTGTTTCTTTACTCAGATAACAGAGGGAGCCTTGACACTTGATGTCTATACAACTAAAATGCTTCCCTGAAAACCAACCGTACACAAAGAAAACACTTCTTGAAAGCAAAGTTTTGACGACACACACAGAAAAAGGGGAATCAGAGGCACAGTGATGCAGCAAGATTGGGACAAGTGAGGATGATTATATTGATATTAGTGTACTTTCTTTGTGAGTGATTTGTCTAAACAACATAGAAAATTACAAATTGGTATTAAACCAATTTTTAACACTGAATATAGCAAAAACAAAAATTCATGAAGTTTTTAGGAAGTTTTGTTTCTCATTATTGAAAATTCTTAAAATATTAGTCTTCAATAAACCTCTTAGCTGGCGCTCACACACTGTCTTTTTCTTCTGCTTTCACATTCAGGTGAGTACACACAACGCAGTTGTGTTCTTGGACTTGAAAATATGTCTTCTAAATAGTTTATATTCCACAGTTTATGTTGTAATGTCTCATATTTTCTATTTTTTACAATATTTTTAGGTTATATCAGTCGCTTTTGCTTTTTACCAGACTTGATAGATTTTTTTTGTATTAAAAGAGGGAGATTTCATTAGAATCAGTTAATGTATCTTTCAGGTGGGAGGAGTGAGTAGCTCTGGTAGCTGCTCCTACCAGATAAACATAAGTAAAAGAACTATTATGACTTTCAAAATCTTGTATTTCTCACTGTTACCTTCTAAACAGGGAACAATAACATAATTTGAAAAGTAGGAAGAACTCTAACAAAAAATATTTATTTAAAAAAAAATTTACAGAAATGTTCACACTTGTACAAGAGGCTATGGAACTAGTTAATCCTTCATTTTCTCTATAGCTGCCTGTTATTAAATTTGTTGAAATGCTTGGTGGAAAATAGAGGACTTTATGGTTTTCTTCAAAGTTTCTTTTTGAGAGTGAATAATATAGGAAACAGAAAACATGTGTGGCGAAAGGGATGACTGTAGTGTGAAAGTTGGACAGTACCAAAATTGCACTTTTGTAAGGTTGCATATTATACAAAAAAAAAAATGTATATGGAAATAAAAAATCAAAATATAGAAAGTAGGAGCATTTGTAATGTTTTGAGGGTTCTGATAGTACAATTTCTCCCTGTAAGACATGTAAGACAGAGTGAGCAGTAGTTGTTGCTGGGCTAAGAATGGTTTAGAGTCGTATTTTTACTCCCTGCTTTGTAAATTTCTCCAAAGAAAAGATCTTAGGAGGGCTATCCTATGTCCTTAGGAGGGCTATACAAAAGAAGTTTAGCAAATGAAACAGCTAATCACTTGAGAAATTTTAAGATGTGTTGCCTTTCACTTTGACTTGTTAATTTGATATTGATATTTGATCTTGTTTATTTGATATTATTTTCAAGTAATGCCTCTAGGCATAAGACTGACCTACCTTGGAGGATGCTTCCTTCCTGAAGCCAATCCTCTCTATGCCAGGAATTGGAGAGGAGCTATTCAGTGATTGTAGCAGTAGCATCAGTCCCGCTATGCAGAGCAACAGACCGCCAGTGCTATTGCCTGAACTGTTGTGTCACCAGCAGAATAGACTGCAGTGGACACCCCAGTTCCTGGTATACATGGACGTTTTAGAGGCATATTTGAGGATACCAGTGAGGAATTACTTTGTTCTTATGTTTATAGCACCTAATCTTTGGCACCAAAGGAAAACGGTGGAATGTATTATCATTTTTATCTTAACTTTTATCTAAATAAAATAAGCCCATCCTTATTCACCTCCACCAAGGAACTTTCATGACTGATAGAAAATGCAAGAGAGTAATAATAATGAAAATATAAGGGCTTCATTTTGAAATACAAAGCAAATATCATAAAAAAACCTTGTTACATTATTTAATTTCTATGTATTTATTACCAGAATTAACAGAAGAGAACATATGATTATTGCTGTATGAATAAGGAACATCATTACTTTTATCCAACCAAACAGGGAAAAAAATATAAAGGTATGGTTTGCTACATTAGTTTTTCAATGTCAGCTTTTTAACAGTTAATGACCAGCATTATCCTCTTTCTCATTGCCAGAGTTATCTGGGAATTCTATTTAGGTGCAGGAAGGACAGAAACAGCCCAATGATGTATCCTACCCTCACAATGTCAGCACTGTTTGAGATGCCCTAGAGCATATTCTTCTGGGAGCCTGATGCAGATGTAGATGTCAGTTCAAATAGGTTGACCTATTTTGGGTAATTCTAGACTATCTAGCTGTACCCAGAAAGCAAGTTAGGACACTGATATGTCCAAATCATGCTGCATCTATCAATTGCCACCAGTTGTTGCAATATTCCATTGGTAGCAAATCTTTTATTTCATGGTTTGGCATATCTATCAGCCTATGATAATGATCAAATCTTATCTATGTGATATAATCTTATCTATTTTAGGCTGAGCTGTCTCATATTGATACATTTCTTTTAATCATTTCTATTTGTCATGATTTTTTAGCTATTTTTAATTCACATGATGTTATAACTATCCAATTCCATAGGAATCAACTTTTTAAGATATTGAGACACATCAAACACTTGCTGGCTTCAAAATATATCGATTCTTGTATTATTTCTTCATGAATTAGTTTTGCACATCTTAAAGCAATCATGCTCCTATGCAAAATGTATTTCTTCTAAGCCTATGCTCTTTATTTTTTTAACTCTTCTTAGTTTAATGATTCTTATCACTAAAGCATCGCTACATTATTTCAGGATGGATAAAGCCTCCATTTATGCAGTTTTGGAAGGGGTTGTAAATGAGTGCAGTAGCTGAACAGCTCTGTGAACCTGTAGTGCTCACTGGCTGCTCACTGAATCCTTTTCAGTTTGTCAGTGCTCCATATCACTTTAACAAGTTCAGATATACCAGATATTGCCATTTAGGAATTCTTAAGTCATTGATTATATTTCCAAGTATACTTATAGAGTTCTGTGTGTGATTCTGCTTTCCTCAAGGTCTTTCAAATGTATTTCCTTTAAGTACTAGATGTGCTGCTAGCAGACAGAAGGAGGAAAGCTTCCAGGTTTTATAAGCTTTCCACATATTGAATTTTTTGTTACTATTAGTTTTTCCCTAATGTCTACAAGTGGATTTTGTGGCAAGAATTGTTTAAACTTGCAATTATAATATTTGCATATACATACCACTTCGCTGTCGATGCTTATGCATACTTATTGCAGGTACAGGTGTCCCTTGCCCAGTGTCTATATTTTGTACTTCACAGCGTTATTCTAATTCTGAAGCTGGGTGAAGCAGCAATGATCTTCCAGCATCCTTGCTACTGTTTGAAAAGCACAAGGTGTGGCAGTAACCTGCTATGTTACTGTGGTATGTCGAACAGCCAAGTCACAGGTGCATCTTCCTAAATGAATAAAGTTAATTAAATTCAATAGCTACTGCTGCACACTTCTGCACTGCTGTTTCTGTTCCTGTTATCATTGATGACTGGCTCTGGTGATGGTGCCAAAAGCTGTTGTAATAACTACTGTGCATAAGACAAACTTTAATATATGAGAAAACTTCTACTGTAAGCCTATGATCGTCTATAATATAGTAACTGTAGCATATGCTAATTGGATTCAGCTTCAACTCAGTCAAAGCTGAGAACTGAGAATCTCTCCCCTCTAAAAAAAACAGTTCCAGACCTCCATACCTGACAGACTAGAAACTAGAATTTTCCTGATCAATTACAATTTCCATTCTATAGTTGAAATATTCTTTTCCTCTGTTGTTTACTCAAGGTTTATATATAGCACTTCATCTTAGTCTTCATTTTGCTTCAGTAAGAGCACCAAGTCTCGTGTTGTGATTGAGCATTGCTCATAGCATACTAATACTACTTCTCTGCATCTCTCCGACTCTGAGATCATTGTATCTAAATGAGTGATAAGAACCATATTTTAAATTAGGCTTCAAATTATGGTGCAACATGATATTTATATCTCTTCAGATCAACTAGAAACATCTTAGATTAAATATATTCTCAATATATTTTCTCTATCTTTCTGTATTTTCTCAATGTTGATTGTTGATATTGCTGTAATGTATTGCCATCTATGTATTTTTGTGTCCTCCTGCTTCAGTTCTAGTTGATGAATTTACAACTTCTGATGGAAATTCCTGTTGTTTCTTCAATTGGATTTTATTTTACTGTTTTATTTCTGTTTCTTCATGCCTCAGGGTCATCTCTGGTGGTATTCCAGGTATGTGAATTGATTGAACTGATTATCTTTCCAGCTTTATAGTATTGACTAGTTTCTTAATTTGTTTTTTTTGCATGCAATGCAACATCAGATAATATCCCCTTGAAGGTGGTAATTCTAATTCCCAAATCTTTATTTCCTCTGCCTATTTTAAATTTGGTCATATGTTTTGTGTCACCATCATTTCTGAAAATAGGCAAATCAATCTACGCTGTAGCAAAGTGCCTGAGCTTCTTCCTGGTTGAGTGTTTTGGGAAGTGCAATATCTCTGCCAGGATATTAAGGCATAAATTTAGGGATCCTGCTGGAGCATGAACCAGGAATGCGCTGTTGTGGTCTTCCCCTTTCATCTCACGACTAAATTCTCTCCTGAACTTGTCTTGCTTAATCTTGAAATTTTCATGCTGAACACTTTTTTTCTTTCCTGTTTAATCTCTTGTAAAATGATATATCTCAGCAATCACTTCCTGAACCGAAATGGTTTTATTTGACACTATTCTGGGTAATACAGAGTCTGTTGGGTAGAATGAAATCAGTCTAATTCTCTGTGTTGTCACACAAGTTCTGTATCCGCTTAGCTGGATCTTCTCTTTTTTTTAGTTGTTTAAGATCAAACCACAGCAGAAACTTATTAGATGGTTAATTTGCTACAGACCCTTCAACAGCCCTGATCACTTAGAAGATTATTATTCTCTTTCCTGAACTTAGATTTTGGTGTTGCTGGAGGAGGAAATATTGGCAAACCATTTTGAACTATGTCTCTGTCTTGCAAGTTTGCAGTATATTAAAATTGTTCTTTAAAATAATCATATTTTTCTTAATACCAACATTATTAATTTTGATAACATTAACATTCATTATCTTATTAGTTTCTAGGTAATTCATCATTTTTAGCTAAATAGTTTAAATTAAATAATTAATTTTGCTTTGCAAAATTGCTATCACCAACTCATTGTCCTGGAAATACATCAATGTCCTGGTTATTGACAGTATAACAAAATCAGACCAAGGCTTATGATGTGAGTGTAAAATACAGATGATATGAGTAGGAGTCTACTTCCTGCTAGTAGAAATTAGAGGCAGCCTCAATATTTTAGGGGTGAAATATTAGGTTTTCTTAAAACCCAATGAATTGTACAGGGCAGACCTAGTGCTATCTGCAATGCCAAACTTCGATATATCTGGTATGTTTGAATGATAAACTAAAAATCTATTATTTGGGGGCAGTCAGTCATGTGACTCCTGGATCATAAAACCACATGGGCTATTTGAGACGTTCAGGACAGGGAATTGTTATTTCGTATGAAAATATTATTAATAGTCAGCAAAATGAATAATTCAGAGCTATTAATTTATACAGTGTGCTGCTTTTCTCCTTTCCTTTTGCCTTTTCCTAGGGGATAATTGTATGTAGATGAAAAAGGCCAAATATTTTTTTACATTTGCATATGTTCTGCTAGGTTTTTATTAGAAGGGAGAAGGTCAAGGAAGTTGGTTTTGCAGACAGAAGGGAAAGCTAATGGAGTTTGCATCCATTCTAACTCTCCTGAGAATGTTTTCGACATTCTTGGACCAACTCCCAACAGTGTTTTGTCCAACAAATGTTTTCTATTCCACCTTGCAGCAGGAAGACCCCTCACACCTTGCCTTTTTTTTTTTTTTTTAAAGAGAAATCCTATTTTATTTATTTTCCAGGAATCTTCATCCTAAAAGATGAGGAATAGGATGATATTCATTATGGGACATTCTGCAGAGAGCTGAAAGGCAAAGCTCAGTGAAACTTAAGGTGATTATGGTAAGTTATAGAAAGTGCTACTGAATTTCAACTTTGACTGTCATTTCTGGAGTTATGTTTCATACCACATCCAATAATATGTTGTTGCAATCTATATGTGTATATCTGAGAAATGTAAGTTAGAATCAGGCTTTTCAAGAGGAAAATAATGGAATATTCTAGCCAGTTGTGCTGTGCACAGTAAATTGCTTCCTCATAGATACTTCTGTATAAAGAAAATCTCCCATCAGCAAGGAACTAAGCAATAACTAACTTGTATTTAGAATGGACTGTCTGTGATTATTCTTGATCGAATAGATAAGAGAGTGCCATTTTGTAATCTGTGCTTTCCTCTGTCTTGCAAAGGAATATTTAGTTTTATCTATCTGATTCATTCTCAGACAGCTGTTCTTCATCTGTGAGCCCATCTTCATAAAATAGTTGATTAATGTAGTGGGGGCTATATGATGTGCAGGAAGAACAGAGTAAATGTATATTCAAGAGCATATTCAAATTTTAGACTGCAGTGTCTCATCTGTTCTCTGAATAGTCAAAGAATGATCTTTGTGAATCTCTTGAGCGAGGTATCTAAAATCTGAATTTCTACCCATGCTCTTTAGGTATGCTTGCCTTGGAAGAATTCAGTTTGAGTTCTAGCCTTAAGAGAATAGATCCTTAGCCAAAGTACTCACAAACAAAATAGAATTATATAGTAACTCAGGCTATGAAAATTAATGGAGCAGAATGCTATACAAAATATAGAATATCTCCTTAGATAGTACTCTTCTGTTGCATGATGGAAACATTGAATGATGCAGAGAGATCTCAGGAATATAAGAACAGGCATTAACCTTCTATCTTTGAGACAGTCAATAGCATGGCTAATGTTTTTTTAGTTCTGGATGCAACATGTCCAGCATCAAGATGAGTGATAATGGCTAGGTGAGCTTTGAAAGCACTTTGATGAAATTACTGAGGAATAAGAAGGGTAGTAGCTGGCCAAGTCAGATGAATTTCACTATGTTTCATCAGAGCCAATATACTTCCTGTTGAACAAGGAAATAACGATTTCTTTAATGAGTGAGAAATGTTCATGAAAAGAAAAAAAATTAATATATTTTCTAGAACTTTGTTATAATTTAGCTTTTTAATATTTTTTTTTCAAAGTTATTCCATCTGAAACTCCAAAGTGATTTGTCATAATTGATCTGATAAGCCACACCAAACATTTCTTTTTGTTGGTTGATAGAGGAATTGAGCAACTCTAGGACTTTGAATTCCCTTAAGAAGAGCAGTAGTTGGAGTAGGTATAGAAGATGAGTAAATGAGGGAATGTTAGATAGCTTTAATCATTTTACTTTCTTTGCCACAGATGATTTGCCTGAGGCATCATTGTAAGAAAAATTAGACTACTTCAAGATTTATTGGCTGTCTGTATGGTTTATTTTTTTAGCATGCTTACTTGAAGTATTGAGAACAGGGAAATGAGAAAAGTTTTCATGTTTTTCTTTTTCCTTTAGAACTTTGAGTCTTGAAATCAGAAAGAAAACAACCAGCCATAGAATGGAAAGGGTTCTCAGCTGAGAGGGTCCAAAGCTTCCATGAAATTTCTCCTACCACCCCTAAGAAATTTATGTGTGAAGTTGCAACTCACAAATCTGTCATTCAGAAATATATATTGCTGCTGGGAAAATTCACCCCCCACACACCTTACACACACACACACACACATATATATATGTATATATGTTCTTAGAATAAAGAGACGGACAAATGCTGGTGTGAAGTCCTTGCCCAGCCTGTCTGTAGAAAGTGAGCCTTCTTTCTTTGTTTTATTTAGTCACCTCTAGGATGGTTTTTCTTTTACTAGAAACATGGAAATAAGAGCTCTCTTTATTTTAAGAAGTAATGTCTCAGATAAAATAAACCAAGCGGGCTTTTTGTATTAGTTTTCCTGTAATCTCCTAACATTGACATAATAAAGGTGAATGCTTGTAAGATCTGTGATATGTGTGAGGTTCTTTTCTTAACCAGAAGTGAGCTGAGGCCAAAACCAGCCTATGTAACTGTTGACAGGTTTATAGTTTAATAATCTAACTATGAGTCTTCCTATTAGAGGAAGAGTAGGTTCCATAGTCATGAGCGACATGGCTCAAAGCCGCACTAGGCTGAGACTACTGTTTTCCAAACTCCTTTTACAATGTGAAGCTGATAATCTTCCAGGATTTCACTCTTAAAATGAGTGCTATGAGGGAGACATAGTTAACCTCTCTAACTTTCTACCCTACATTATTGTCAATTTAATCCTATGTCGTAAGCTCATGACATGGACAGTCATAGACTAAAGAACATTACTGGCACATAAAGGTTTTGTGGCTGCAAGAGCAGGGAGGAATGACTTGTGAATCACTACCAACAAAATGAATTATTTTCCGGTAGTAAAAGTTGTTTAACCCATAAAAACAGTCATAGAGTGATCTAGGAAACAGGGAAAGAATTTGCTTCATTATTCTCAATGTTTCTCTGATACAGAGGAACAAATATAGAAATGACCATAACTTGTGTGTTGTGGTATGAAAACATTTTTTTTAAAGAAATTGCAAAGAAAGCCTATTTCCAGATGTGTTTTCTATTATCAAAGTGGAAGAGAACTAAAATTTCTGTTTTTACAGACAATTTTTGCACTGTGTTCACAGGATTCTATCTCTGATAAAACAGGAAAATTTTGGAGAACCTCTCTGAGATATATTTGACAATTGTCTAAGAATCATTTAGGTAGGAGAGAGAAATAATGAAATGCAGAATGCTATTATTAACAGAAATGTAGGCATCATTTAATGTTAATGTGGGAAGGAAGTGAATATAGAGCAATATTAAAATTGTCAACAAGAGAAAACAAATATATACGGGAAGTCAGGCTTCGATGTCATAAACAACAATCAGAAAGAAAACACGGGAAAGTACTCTAAACTAGAAAGCCTTTGCTTGACTTTGCATTGCAGTGTTACTAATAAAAGATAAATATGGGCATTTTTTCTCTCACTCCCTCCTCACGAAAGTACAAAACGAAAAGAGGGAGTACACTTTCAATGCGTTTTAGAAAGACCTCCACTGGATACAAAAGTTCATCTTGATACAAAGAGGCTTTAGGGGAGAAAACTCAACCCAGATGTTAACAAACAAAGCCTGCAAAGTAAACCTGAGGTTAAGATAAAACAGTTGCAGAAATGATTGAAGCAAGCAGTGAACAAAAATTGAAACTTAGGCAATTTTTGCCACTCACTGTAGGAGAAGGAATATTGTACAGAACCTTGGGAAATGTAATGTGTTAAGTCACCCCAGAAATGTAACCAAGTGACTTCCTGGCATAGAAAGGTTCTGGTCAAAGATTCAAGGCATAAGAACACCAAACATGACTGTGCATGACTGCGCACAGCAAGTATCACCTTTTTAGAGCACATCAATTTGCAAAGCTTTTCTTCATCATTCTGTTTCCACTTGTTCAGAAGCATAAAGGAGAAATTACTTGTCATTTGCTGGACCACTTCACAGGTAGAAACTCTCTTTTTTTTATTTTATTATTTTATTTTTTTAACTCCCAATCCTTTCCTGAAGGAATGGATGGACTCCACTGACCTAAAATTTGAATGAGATTAATGTAATGGTGCTTATTGTAGCATTGTTCAATGTTTATGGCATAAAACAAGGGTGAGTAATGAAATAAAGGCATCTGTCACTCATCCTAAGCCTAGTGGACAGCTACAAAGCCTTCTGCAGCATAAGGAAAGTATTTCTCTGGCAGAAAACAGAAATGTGTATTAGCGTGTAAAATTATCTGGTTATTTAGAAGCGTTTTTAAGAAGTCAAAGATGCCAAGAATGGACTATTTGTCCTTATATTACCAGAGTTATGTATATGTGAATTCTTTTGTGAATTTAGATTTTGCTGCTAGCTTGTTTAAATGACAGGCTGCGGGTGTGGAAATCAGAATTTCCTGAATACGCAGGAAATACGAGTGACACATTCGCTTCCTGAGTGTACTGGGATGTGAAATGCAGCAACTGTATCTAATCAGAACCACTGAACAAGAAGGTCTTAAAACATACAAATGAAAACCAAATATCAAAAAAAAAAAATCATTGTGAAAATCCATTGTCCCAAAAGAGATGCCTCCATTGATGACTATCCTGACCGAGACAGCATCTTTTGTAATGGTGCAATAGAGTATCCTGAGTATGTAAGACAAGCACTATTGCCAAAGCCTTATTTCACTTTGGCAATTGAACAACATCACCAAGTTCAAGCTATGGGAATTAGCAGTAAAAGGCAAATGGTAAGCAAAAGGAAAGGAGGTCAGCTATGTACAGACCCTCTGTGGCATGACAGTGGCTGAGGGATTAGTATTATTAAATCTATGATTTAGAGGGAATAGAGACAGGAGTGATGCTGAAGCATTGGAAATGGATCTCAAGAGTCAGTTTCTGGTTGATTTGATATTGACCTGTCCTGTGTAGACAACTCAGTCCTGATAGAAGCTATGTGCTAAGGATTTCATCTGCTTTCCAAAAATATAGTCTTGGCAACTCAAATGCTCAAAGTATGGAAGACTCCATGGGAGGATGAGAGAGCTACATTTAAGCAGACTTAAATGTAGGATTTGGCTGTGTGGCCTCAGTCTTGCAGCTCTTCCACAGCTCCTAGTGTCCCTCTCTCTCACTGAACCGAGGGAGCAGCTCACTGGCTGTGCTGATGGAATCTGATGCAAGTAAGTCATGGTTGAATCAGTTTGATGGCAGGCTGCTGCATGCTGCTCCTGAGCGCTATGTGCTTGGGCATCACCATGCTGAGTGATGTGCAGTGTCAGTTCTATACGGCAGGGCTACAGTTGGGTGAAAGTCAAAGCTCTGAGCATGGCTCCCACAGCACACTTCTAGTGTTTTAGTCCTCTGACATACCTGAAAGGAAGATTACTGAGCGAACGGCCAGGCAGGACATCAAATACGTTATTGCCAAACCATCTTAAAAAAAATGAGTGAGCTCTACATGCAACAAATGACTGCCTGTAATATGCGTGAACCTTTTTGCTGTGCAATTTTTATTGTTCAGCTCTTAAAGTGTAAAACAAGATTAGCATGTGATTCATGAATCCTCCATCTACTTTTGTTCATCTGTGTGTTGCTATCCGCTCTTCTCCCCTCACCAGACTTTAATTTATTCCTTAATTACTGAATCTTTTAAATTTGAAACCTCTTACAAAATTGGCTTTATACAGATCCACCTCCCCCCAAAAAATCTTGGATTCTAGACATTTAGATTTTGTATAGGATACTAGAATATGTATGTATGTATGTATCTATCTATCTATCTATCTATCTATCTATCTATCTATCTATCTACTTATCTTTGTGTGTGTGAGAGAGGGTAAATCTTTTCTTTTTCATGGACAAGATCAGGAGTAAATTATTCAAGAGTTAATGTGCACAGGACAATATGTTGTATTCTCATGCTGGAACTATGCATCCATGGTATCTGTAAAGGTACAGGATTGTAAAAGGAAATGTACCAATCTTGGTCGCATAAGTGAGTCAAAATATGTTTATATATAATGACTCAGAGAACTATCATATTAATATTTGATTGAATTTTCATTGTTTCTAACACATTCCATTAGCAACGTCATATTTGCTCCACATAATAGGCCTAACACAATATATTAAAAGGAACTTAGTTTAATTATTTTGCTGAACTGTGATGAACTGCATTAATTCATAATAGGAATATATAAGAAGCATCTTGAAACCCTTATGGAAAAATAGTTGGTTCTTATTTATTTTGTATCCCCTTTAAATGTATTATGACAGAGAACTGCATGCAGAGAGAAGATAATCATGTTGGTATTAATTTGCAATACAAGACTGGTATTTATGACTCATTGCAGTTCAGGGGTAAAGTGTTTGCAGGGATATTGGCTATGTGGTTTTCATTTGTTGTAAGGAGGCTTGTCGCTGTATGCATGCACACTGACTTGACACAGTGGGCTCCTTTTGGCTACCTACATATAGGTGTGGATGTTTGACATGACCTTTGGTAGCTGAGACATCTGCATGGGACTGGCATTTATCTTAGTACAATGGGGCAGATTTGTTCATCAGTTTTCACCCTGGTCCCTCAGACCAATAGAAACCACCAAAATCCCAATCCTGCTCCCCTGCTCCCTGCTCATGGCCAAGAGTTTCTTCCAAAGAAAAAAAAAAAAAGAAACAGGTTGCGAGGCAAGATGCTAGGTACCTAGATCTATTATTCCACATCTGTGAGTGGATGTACCTCAGAGTGTGCTGCCCCTCAGTACAGGCACGGAGAGGGAATACATATGAGATACTCCGAAATGATTAACGAACCAGTGATTACATTAACTTATAGGCCGTCAAAGGCACTGTGTAACCTAAAAACAAAGTTTGATCTTTTCTGGCTGGGCATTATGCTGTTTAGAGTTGGTTGAGAATTTGGTTTAGCAGTCACGGGGAAAGAAAGAAGTGAATAAAACAAACTGTCTGGTGCATGTTTTGTCCATTTATGAGCAGAAGCCACAGCATGAAATATAAGTCATAAACAAAAATATAATGTAATATTCTTACTCAAGAGATACAATTTTCTTTATGTCACAATATATCTAGATTTGAGATTAATGCATAAGCAGGAGAAACACACTTCCAAAGGAAGTGTCTTCTTCTTGAGATCAAGTATCAAAATTGTAGTGTTGGAGAAATATGCAGGAGGAGGTTAATAACCACCTAGGATAGAAGGTTAATAGCATAGATTTAGACTTGAATTCTAGAATAGAAGGTCAATAGATATCTGACATCAGGAGTTTTACAGAGGGGCCTGTCTGTATATCCGTCTATAGGGAGGGGATAAGAGGAGATACCTTTTTTTTCTTTTTTTTTTTTCTTTTTTGTCACTTTTAGTCACTTATTTGTTTGTGATAATGAAGGATCCTCTCCACTGGCATCTCACTCATAGAAGTTAAAAATGCCAGTGAGGGAGGGTTCACTAAGAAAATTCTGTCTGTCTGTCTCTTATCTATCTATGGGCCACCTAATTCTAATTATATAATCTACAGATAGCAGTCCTCAACTTTATGTAATGAGCCACAGTTTGGGGAGTAGTAATAAAAAGCAGTGACTTTCCTCTTCATTAGGAGCATTGTTTGTAGGAAAGGAATAAAGTATCATTCTATTTTTTCTAGTATACCTAAGTAAAGAGTGTGTAGAATTTATGGGAGTTATGAAATATATATATATTATGGTAATACAGGACACAGTGAAAGTATTGCACTTTTGTTAAGTGTGATCTCTTTATTGCACTGACCTTGGGTCAGATAACCTTTTTACAGTTGCCAAAACAAAATTTACCCTAAATCTTTTCTTTATCCTATTTTTTAAAAAGCATTTCAATAATATGTTAATGCCAGAGGCCTTCCTCAGTAACATCATGAATTGAAATAAAGTCTTGAAGCTCAGGAGCTTTAGTTTTTTTTTGCTATATATTCATCAAACTCTGCATAAGCTTGAATACCTTTCTTTTGCTCTTGCCTGAGGCCTATATGCTGCACTCCCACAGCAAACACTGGAGTGGGGTATAGCAGAGGACAGACAAAGTCATATTTTAGTGTAATCTGTGAGAACTCAATAAGATAAGATTTGTTATCAGTGCGCATTTATTAATGTTGTTTTCATTTTTCACTACAGAAGCCAAGCTGAACTAAAGATACAAGACTCAAATTTAGACAGGCACCAATTTAATGCTTCTTGCTGTGTAAGTTTTTTGAGATGCAAGCTGATGTTATTTACAAAACAAGACTATTAAAAGTGGGAAGTAACATTTAAATTGATGAAATATTTATTCCTCAATTTTACTGGTGAAACTGTCTTTCTAATATGCATATCCTTGACCTACCCTTTTCTTTTCCATTAATGTTGATGTGGAAAAGGATAAAAGTTATGATCTTGTATGGACTTGGGAACTTTTAAAAATATCTTTTTAAACAGGGGTAAAGGGTTGACAGATCACTCCTAGTGATGGTGGCAAATGCTGATGAAAGATAATCAGAAGGAAGACACAGGGTATAATCTCTAATCCTTCCCAGACGTTATTTAAATCTAATTCACCTTAAAGCAAAATTGTTCTTTTGATTTATTCAAGGAATAATCTGTTCCAACTGTAACTGAAATAAAGCTATTGGTCATTTTGTCTTCTTTGTTTGTTTGTTTGGTGATCTCAAGTTTTATTTAGATTCATTGCACAGGAAGAATGAGTTAGACCAACACTACTATGAGGAATATATATCTTCATTTTGCAGAAGGGGAAATGGAAATATAGAGAGTAAGCAGATCTGGGTCTTGCAGAAAATTGATGCAAGCCATGAGTATGGTTCTAATGTAGCAATCTTGATTATTCCCAGGCCTGTTCTTTTCCTTCAAAGCCCAGCCCTATTCTTGGTATGTTTTTGAACATTAACAAAAACTTTGTTATGTGTTGTTAGGAAAAGCACAGCTAAAATGGATGCTTCAGTGTCTTCTTAAAAATCTATTTGTGACAGTGCATTAAGTGAGAAAGATATACCTGGACAATATACCTAGGAATATGTGATCATGGAAATGGAAACTTCTTTATGCAGTGAACTTTTATGCAGTGGGGTCTAGTTAGGGTAAAAATAATAGATGAAAATGTTTCTCTGCTCATGAGGGTTAAAACACTGAAGAATTTTAAAAAGCTTTTGTCTGGTCTATTGCTCATCCTCTAGTATGATTCTGGGACAGTAAACAGGGATTGATTTGAGATGTCATAAACATGGAGCTGAAAGGAATTGCAAAGCAAAGAACAAGAAAAACTCTTTTGGTATTTATTTGGCATTCGTTGGCTGCCATTTATTTTCACTGTTCATTTTTAAATTTTCTTAGATGGTCCTTGAAATGGGTGCTTTTTCATAAAATAATAATCACAGGGCATTTCTTTCTATTTCTTTTTAATTTTTAGAATAGGGTCGAGAATTAGAATCGACAGCTATTTCACTGAATCACAAATAGCAGTGACTAAAAAACACTGCAGAGCACCAAGGAGGTTACCCCACCTCTTTGCGCTGTGACTGTGTCAATGTGTTTTTTAACAGTTTGTCTACAAACATTGAGTGAATCTTATACAGTGCTAAAATTTTTCTTCGGCCTTTAAAAGGCAAATTATTTATCCTATAGGCTGGCTTTAACACAGTTATAGAGAAATTGTTTTTGTAGCACAAAGGTATGAAACATAAAATTAATCATTCAAGATAGAGAAGAGGAAGAAATTTCCAAAGATTGTAGATTGATTTTTAAAAATGTAGTATACTTTACCTGAGCTGCTTAATGTGATATGTGGTTACATTTATTTATAATTTTGAGATAATTAAAACTGTGTAATGCTTTGCCTCTGCTGTGCACTGTCTGCCTTGATCCTAAAGCAGTGAACTTCCCAACAAGACTTATTTTTACTATCTATACTACTGGAAATATATTTTAGCCTCACAAACTTCTTATCTTCCCTATCTTTCTTATTTTGACCTGTCAGCTATATCCAGTGAAGTATGAATAACTTTGTATTGCAAACTTGAAATTTAGGATACTGCACCCATGAAAGGATAATCCTTTCAATATAAAGGAAAATTAGAATAATCCAGCTATAAAACTAACCAAATTTGTCATTCTCTGCATTGCTGTTGAATAATTTTGACAATTCTGGCAAACCTTGACGAGGTTTAAATTGGTTTGTTCTCTTTGTGATATATTTTAGTTTTGGTTCATTACTCAAAATACTGGGGGAAAACTACTTACATTTCAAATATGTATTAGGCTATTCTTGACAACAAACAAACAAACTCCCCCCACCCTGTTCCTATTGGAATCTTTACATCTGTAGTTTAGTCTATAAGTTTGGTATTTCCTTGATGTGTAGCCTCACATCATAGCCACATACATTTACATCCTGAGCTTAAATATTTTCTCCCAATATGACCTCTAGTGAATAGAGATGGTATCTCACTCTTAACAATCAAGCATTACAGAGTATCTTATAAACACTGCTTTTAAACTGGTCGCTACCTTTTTTTTTTTTTCCCTAGTATGTCTTTTTGAGTCAAGACACTTGACCTGAAGGCCCTAGTTACATGGAACACAGGGCAGATTATGGCCACTTGACCAATCATATTTATCAGCAATGGTACAGCAGATTCCAAGCCATTGAAAGTGATAGTCATTTTTGGCTGCTTATGTATTTTTAATGCCTGATAAGCTGTGTTGTGATGGTCCTTGCCATACACTTTGCTGCAATGGAAGGGCTCTCAGTGTGGTCCTGCAACCTGCAGAAAAAAACAAACCAAAACAAAAACAAAAACAAAAAACAAACAAAATATCAAAACCAGAACAAATAAGTAGTTGATCCCTCATACCATTTTTTTTAACATCCTGTTATAGACTGGTCCATGTTGCAGGTTCAAAGACAGAAATATTCTGTATACTGTTCAATTTCTGTCTAGAAGCGTATTTATAAAAACTTATTCAGGAATAAAAGCATGTGCTGTCTCCTACTCATTGTCACTCTGTTCCCTCCTCTTCTTGTTTTATTGCTTCCTAGCCTTTCACTACCTCTCTTTGCTTCCTGAGTATCTACACACTGTTCAACACCCCCATCCCCTATTGTTCTTCTCTCTTTAGTTCCCTACTAATTCTTTCTACAGAATTCTTGTGGGAAGTCTTATTATTCCTTACTGTTTCTCCTGTAGTCCTGTTCCTCAATATATCTTTCTAATATATTCCGTAAGACTCTCACTTAATTTTGTTCCCCTTTTTCTAGAAGCCAGGAGATACATTACATTTAACTATCTTCTTAGTTAAGAAACAGGACTTTCACTTTTCAAGCTGGAAATAGTATTGAGCATTTTCTAAATCCTCTGGCCTTTATAAGATAATTGCTAGTTATTTGGCAAATCCCTCAACTAAAAGACTGATTCTGCTTCAGTGAAAGCAATGACAGAAGGAACATGCTCTGAATTCTTGGGAATACACATTCTCTGGCCTTGTTGCTTTGTATTTCCATAACTAAAGTGTTCATGTAAGTTATTTCTATCTGATTTTTTTAAACCATCTTCTGATGCATTTCATTTTACATTGTTTGCATCAGGGTAGCTTTTAACACATTTCCCATTCCTATAAATTAATGAGTGCTGGAGTTTAGATTAATGAACCCTCATTAGTTATTTCCTTTGCATTTTGTTTCCTGTATAACCTTGGAGATGATTGCTAAAATAAATTACTTTTGTACAGGTAGTGGCTTTAAGTGCTTTTCTGTTGCTTTCCTGCTGTGGTGACAAGTGCCCTGTTCAATTGTTTCAAAATGGAGCTTCAAGTGGCTTTCTTCTCTTTTGAGTGTCCTCTTCACTTACAAACTTCACTGAACTTTTAGTGATTTGTAGGATCATTTTTGTTAGTTAGGATTTAGTGCAGGATTTTTTTTTTTCCCAAAAAAGTTATTTTCCAGTAAATAATTGCTTCAATGACTTAGTCCTGGAACAATTTTTAAGGCTAATAGTCTTACTGAATTAAGTGCTCCAGATCTGCAAAATGGTATCAAAAAATCTTTTACCACTTATCTTTGGGATAAAATGGAGTAAGTCTGTATTACTAGGAGCACTGTCTGTTCTATAGTGAAAAGAATGACTTTTATCTTTCAAACCCAGTATGACATTGGAGAAGAATTGTTATCATTCACTTTGGAAAAAAAATCTTCCATTTCAGACTGTATCTCAAATAAAATAGAACAAAATAGCTTGTAATTAAGATCTTTTTCCTCTTTGGCTGTATCCTGTCATCCTGTTTGCACAAAATACTGCAAAATGCAAAATATTCCTAATTATACATTTTTGAACAGGCTTAGATAACAAATACTTTTTTTTTTAATATGAAATAAATATGACTCCTGATCCTTTAGCAGACCAGCAATATAATATAATTATTCAAACACATCATGTTGTTCAAATCTTTGCCCTAATGTTAAACAAATATCTCTGCAATGGTTTTTTACTGCCTATCAAAACATTTTTAATGTGTAGGATTGGTTTCTGACATGTTTATGAGATTTGAGCTGTGATAGATGAAATTTCTGGGAGTAAATTTCTATTTCTGTGATCATGAGTCCCACCACTCGAGAACATGAACAAAACTTTGCTGCTTGGTGTTTCCTAAACATGCAGTCATTAGTATGCATAAAAAGATGTGCTGTCTTTGATAAAGTCACCACACATTGTACTTTTCCTGTACTTTTCATATTTCACTTTGCTATTTTTATTATGGATACATATTTTTGGCCAAGAATTTGCTACCATAGTGTACCATCTTTTAAGTTATGGAGAAGTTATGATTGGATGACTTTTTAATGCAAAAAGGAATTCCACATCACATGAAATTTTGATTTAACTGTAGAAGAATTAGCAAAAGGCTGGGTAATGATGAATTAATTTAGAATGTCTTTTTTTACAATTGGAGAAGAACAGTCTTGCCTGACTTCTGATATTTTGTATATGAGTAGGTAGGTGTGATGACAAGAACAATGTGATTATCAGCAACAAGGGGGTAACACAAAAGCAGACCAATGAAGTTTTTATGTTAACTTCAATTCCTCCATGCATAAACTAAGCTATTTATTTCCTTATTTTCATTTTTCTCCTCTCCTATTTTTTTTGCTTGATTAAATTTGTCTGCCCAAATTTAGTTTCAATTAAACACTGCAGTATTATTTCAAAATAATTTTACTATTTGAGTGTTGCTTCAGAACCCTTTTCTGCATCCTTTTGAACTGATTTGCGAGGGATACCACTGATTTTATGTAGGCATAAAGAGCTGACCAACAAATCAAGTTGCAGTGGAAGTTTCCTTGTACTTAAACTAAAAATCCTAATACAGATATTTACCCTATATGTCAGCACAAAATGATAGATAATAATTATAAACAAAGAGAGATAATGAAGAGATTTTGTGTCCAGGAAATTTCCCTAGTCAAGTTACATGTTCCATTGGTAAAGCTCTTCTTTTGAAACTTCTGCTTATCATGGTCATTTTATGTCTTTTCTTAATACCTTGATAAAACATCAGTCCATTAAGATTAAAAATGCGAACATATAAAATAATTAGTATTAGCATCATAGGAAAGTAAAAATTACAGGCAGTGTAAATTACTTTTAGCTCAACTGGCCTATTTTTTTAAGCTTGCACTAATATGAAAGTTTCTCATTACAATCTAAATTATTTTAATATGACATATTGAATTATAATTAATATAATTAAAAATAATAAGACATTATTCAAAGACTGTTTATTCAACAGAACTTGTTCCCATAGAAACACAGAGGCAAAAGATTCAATGTACTCATGTTTTATAGCAAATAAATATTCTTGTGCTGTGCATAATTAATATTCATGCAAAATATTATTATGTTTCATAAGAACATCAGGAAAATTCAATAGGCAACCAAATACAGGGTATTTCCTGTACTCTTTACCAGGGAGTTTTAGTTGCATTTGTTGCAAAAAAAAAAAAAAAAAAAAAACAAGAAAGCCATGTTTGTGTATCAGCACAAGCCACAGATGTTTTCTTAGTATTGATCTTCAGCGATAATGATTTTCAAGCATTGAAGAGGTGCATATGGGAATTTTGTGTGAAGGCCAACAAAAGAACAACAAGCCATAGAAGAAAGAGAAGGCTAAAGAACTCCGTCAAGACTGTCAGCAGTCAGCACAGATTTCATGTTATGTAAGTAGTGTAGGCTTGTGTTTGCAAAATCTCATGATTTATTTAGAATTTTAATTAAAGAAAAGAAGTTATTGGAACAGCATCCTAGCAGTACCTAGCATCTGCCAACCATGGCTAATGATTTTTACAACCTCATCTGCAAGCAGTCCATTAAAGAAGCTAACCAGGACGTGCAGCACAACTGAAGCAAATGAGCAAGGGAAAACAAACCTTGCCTGCAGCTATCACTAACACAAGAGACAGAATAGGGGAGAGAAAAGACACTGTGTGAAAAGTGTTGTAGCTTCAGGGCTCAATTTCAAGTCCTCAGGAATAAGGATCATTACATGCTTATGAGTGGGTGCAACTTTTTAGCCTACCCTTGGCAGCTCTCTTCAGAATTTGCATTTATTTTTGGTTTTATTTGCCAAAAAAAAAAAAACTTTAACAGTTAAATGCATGAGGTCCTTGACATTTTTTTGTAATCATACTTGCCATTTGGTCTCTGTATTTGTGGCTCTTTAAATAGAGTTGCCTTGTGTTTAAATAGGATTTCACTGTGCTCAGTGCAACTCTAAATACGGTGATTGCTGAGTACTGAGGTAGACTATGGCCAGAGGTGCTTTCCCCCCGGAACTGCAGAGCAGGGCTGTGGCTATCTGCTTGATGGCTAACACTTTCCTTCTGTGCTTAAATACTGTGTGCTCGTCTTCTTGGTTTCAAATAAGTTAAATATTGCAGCAAACTGGATCCAATCAAATAAGTTAAATATTGCAGCAAACTGGATCCAATCAAGATTCTCTTCAAAAGACACCCT
The DNA here is from genome assembly GCF_000705375.1 of Tinamus guttatus. Next base: position 63,299 of record NW_010589860.1, read on the forward strand.
TTGGGATTTAGCTTAACCACCAGCAAATGCTAGCATTTGCCTTGGGGTGGGTCTGGGGGCGGGAGGGGGGAGGAAAATGAAAAAAAAAAATAAATAAAAAGAAGCAACTGCTACAGTGGTCGCTGAAATATTCCAGATTTATTGTGCTGCTTTTATATAGTTGTTGGAGATGGGAAAGAACTATTAAGTGTTGCTGTGCTTCTCCTGCCAGTGCAGTGTTGTTTATTGTGTTATTATTGCAACACAGTAATACCACCGCTGTAGTTACTCCAGGTATTTATCATTGGTTATCTGGTATAAAAGTCCTGAATCTTAGGTTTAAACCTTCTTGGGCTAACCCATGTAAAAGCACACGCACACATGAGTGCAAATCCAAAATTATGGTGGGTGTCAGCAACAACAGCTGGGCTCCTTCTAATAGCTAAACATGTAAAAAACAAACAAGAAATCCCAAAGACCAGACATTGTGTTCTTCAGGAGTTTAAGAAGGCTTAAAAAAAGTTAACTAGAATAATAGAAAGCTTCATTTAACACAGAACATTTTGATGGACAGGTTCTTGTGATAGCTGAATCATTGTGAAGCTTGACATACATTTTGTGCAGTGTGTCACGCTAAAAAATATCCCCCTGTTGCTGCCTAAAGGCATTCTATAGCTTGGTGTATTTAATAAAAGCGTTAAATTTGTGGGTTATGGGAGACTGTGTAAAGAACACTGACACAAAAAAAAGAAACATGTCGAGTTTTCCATCCCCTGTTCCTTCCCAGCAGTGAGAAAGTTTTTGATAGCTGGAAATGACTCTATAGAAAAAGAGCTTGCTTTCTTTTGGAGAACGAACAATCTCCTTAGGGAACCGAGGCTCTTTTCCGTGCAGATTTGGTTCTTATTAGAATCCTAAGAAAAGCGTAGCGATGTTTTCCATTGTTTCCAGAACAAAATATACCTGTATAATGAGCATTCTTGCAGTTAACACAATCCCCTCACACCAGGTATCTTGGTTAGTTAGCATGCGCTGAGTTTTGCTCTATTGTCTGCTTGGCAGCCTTCAGCTGCTTTCTGTAATATTGCAAGCACATATCAGTCCTTTCACAGCTCAAGCAAAAATCCTTAAGCTTTCTTTTGACTGCCAATCATTCTCTATGCATTAAACTTCACCTAAATACCATAATTTACTCTATTTTTCATGTCCCACGTCTTCTCAGTATGTTACCTTTAAGTCACTCGGGTATCACGGCATTGATTTTGCTAAGAACTAGTGGGATTTCAGAAATGTCCTCATAAGGAGATACTTGGCAAAATACTGCATTCAGAAACACTCAGAAAATGCAGCTGAACTTGTATGTGATCTTAAGAGACTTAAAATATTCTGTATTGATTTGCAGAAAAGCTACCAGACTTATGTTGCTTCATGCAACACTGCTGACAACTTTCAGACAGTCAATGGAAAATGGCATTTGGACTCAGCTCAGAAAAAGCTGTATCTACTTTTATTGCTTATCTTGCAATTTATTAATGCTTCAGTTGGGCAGCTGACCTGAGACACACTCAAACTAAGTAGTTTTATGAGGCACTGAAGCGGAAGATGTGGCCAGAGGTTCAAGTGTATCTGTATGTAGGCTCAAGCCAAAAATCAGATTTAGGTTTAAAGTTAGTCATTTTATTCCATAATTAGAAGCTGAATATATTCGGCCGGAATTGTAAGTATTTGTAGGGAGCATAAAATTGAATGGGGACTGTAGATACATGCCAGCTACCCCTAGCTGTAGTTACAGAAGCTCTAAAAAAAAAAAAAAAGTCTTTTTATGTAATTGCCAAAATATGTATTTCCATATGCAATTTGAGGCAGCTAAATATAATTTTCTTTATTCATTGCTTTTATTTATTATTTATTTATTTTGTCTGTATGAATTATATGTGCATCAAAAGATCTGTTGCATTGAAATTCTGCTTTCTTACCTGGCTGGTTCCTGCACAGCCTGATCACTCTTAGTTCAAGTACTTTGGGCAGTTAGAGTTACTCATATTAGTCTTGTGAGAATAATGCAGATATGGAAAATATCTTGATGCTCTTCTGTTTATTGCATTACTTTGATTTGTTTTCTAGGCATGAACTGATAGGCTAGAAAATTCATCCTTCAAATTCTTAGATAAATTGGAAGAGGGAAAGTATCTATCTGTATTGAAAGAGCACACTGAAGTGGAATTCATGTGGGACAATACAAATACGTTGTTACAGTCATTTTCCAACTATTGCATCACTTCTTACATTTAAGAATAAAGCACTTTACTAACTAAAGTAGTAATTAGGTCTAACTAAACAGATATTTAATCTCATATTTCTGGATTTCAGTGTTTACATTTGAATGGTATTGAATTATGTTCCTGTTCTTTATGTCATTAAAGAGTGGACATAGTCTGAAAAATACCTGGAAAGGAAAAGTCCATGCCGGATATTCCCATGTCCCTATTGTTTTATAAAGGAAAATGTAATCTACTTTCCTTGTGAATATGAGTTCACTACCATAATAGCTCACAAACTGTGATCCTAAACAAAGAACAGGTTGCTGTTCTGTGAAGGGCTAGTTGACTTTGTATTTCAGTCCTTGCTGACAGTAGGTGAGTGAACTTAAAGGATATTAGAACATACTAAATAGTTTACTGATGCCAACTTCACAGTTTTAGTATTATACTCAGTAGTATTACTATTTAGTATTAGTTTACACGCAGTTTTAGTATTTGCCAGCCAGATGCTACACAGCTGCAAACCAGTAAGAAGGATTGCTCCAGAAATTATGCATTTGAGATACCCTAAATAAAATCAGCCAGCCTATGGAAAAAAAAAATATTCTTGACAGGTTTAAGAATATTTTATTTATTTATTTTTAATAAAATTTAGAAACATTGAAAATCAGGCCCATCCTTGGCCTTTTCATGGCTGCATAGTCCCTTCTCTTTTTCTAGAGGCAGGATGAATACCAAATTCAGAAGGGCTTCTCTTTCCCCTGCCATGTGACTAGACTGTTATGTCTTTGTAGAGCAATTGGTGAAGTTCAATGTGTCTAAATTTTCTGCGGGTTTATGGAACCTGCCAAACAAGCTCGGCACTGCTGTGCATTACCTGGCACACAGCACTGTTCCAGAAAAATGAGTACACTGAATAACAGTACTACGAGTTCTTGCCCAAGTGACTTTTCTTATGCCTCTTGTCCTTTAGAAAATCAAATGCATGTTCGGTTATTCACAGATGAGTTATCTGGCTTGTAGATAAAACAAGCTCAGTGTCCCAGCAAGTAGGACATTCTATTATATGCGGTACCATGCTGTGATCACTACCTCTACCATATGACATGATGCAGTTGATTGGAGAGGAATTCTTTATATCAAGGCTAAATATAGGTAAACAGTTATACTGACAGTTTGTGTTTATACTATCCTCTTACACTTTTGCCTGACAAGAAGCACCTAGGTACCTAGGTAATCTGATTATACATCTATATTTATATATAAACAAAGTAAGTGCCACCTAGAATTTCTATATTGCCCTTGGCATTTTCCACTTTCCAGCAGTCATAGGATCAGAGGGTAGTACTTTGAGCAGAAGCGGGTAGAATAAGATATCTTCAGGAAGTGATGAAACAGTGCTCTGCCAGACTTCTTGACTTTTAACATATCCATACATCAGAGGTCAACGTGATGGCTGAACTTGGTGAGAGGCAGCTTGGCTCTCTGCAGTCTGCAGAGACTTGACTGCAGTATTCTATTCACAAAGAGCTGGTGGATTGCCTCGGTTGCTCCTCCTTGGCAAGGGATGAGGGGAAGAGTTTCACTGTAGAAAAATGAATGGCAATTAATAGACATTACTGCTCCTTAGAACTGTCCTTTTTGTCCGCATGTCTCCAAACTGACAGTATTAATTTCAAACTTTTCAAACCAAAATTCATTAAATTACAAGAATAGAAAGAAATAATTTTTTGAAATTGCTGTTTTACTGTTTGTATTGATTTTTTTCATTTATTAGCTTTTTAGATGCATATAGCAAGGCTCTGAATTCTCTGTTTGAAAAGAGACGCTGAACAGAATTCTTGAAATGAGCTGCTCATGACTGAATATTTGGCTTTAATCTCATGATAAGCAAGCTATGTATTACAGAGATCTATGCTATATTGCTAATCGATATATTTGGTTTTATTATGTTTATAGGGGTAATAATACCCACTCAGGGTGGCACTGTGTCCCATCTACCTCAGGCAGGTTTATATCAACCGTGGGGGAAAGCGAAACAGGAAGTCTTATAACTCACTGATTCTTTTATATTTTCCTGTATTTATTGGAGATGGCACACTTGGCTACCTTGTTTTTGATAGCAACGTTCAAGTCTGAGCAGTATAGAAGAACTTTGGGGCTTCTCTTACATTTATTTCATAATATGCAAACATGCACAGTAACTTATCTTTTTTTTTTTTCTTCACTAGACTTTATGACTATGACTTGGTGTTCTTTGATTCCAGATACTATATCAGGCACCACAATTACATTTCCATAGTCTTAGTGAATATTTCTGCCTGCAGTGTGGTTGGGCTTTTTCAGCTTTCTGCTTTGGTATGATTGACTTGTTCAGCTTTCTTTTTTCTTTTAGGTTCACTTACCTGCCACTTACCTGTTTCCTGCTAGATAAATTTACATTTAGAAACTGATTACTTTCCTAAAGCTTTCTTCTTCTGTTCTTTGTCATTCTTTTTGAAAATACATCTACTGTAAGAAACTCTTCACCTCCCTGCAAGTAATTTGCTTGAAAATTCTAAGTGCTACAATGTAGAGATTTTTTTTTGTAACGCAGCATGTTGTAGCTTGCATTTTGTTTCTGCCATGATCACATTCTGCATATAGATAAGTTCAAAATCTTTTCCTCCCTCTCTGTCTTTAAAGATGGCTAGCTATTTAAAGATGGCTACCTCCCTCAGCAAGTTTGCTGATGATACCAAACTGGGAGGTGTAGCTGATACCCCAGAGGGCTGCACTGCCATCCAGAGGGACCTGGACAGACTGGACAGACTGGACAACTGGGCGGTGAAAAAAACCTCGTGCAATTCAACAAGGCCAAGTGCAAGGTTCTGCACCTGGGGAGGAATAACCCCAGACACCAGTACAGGCTGGGGACTGACCCTCTGGAGAGCAGCTCTGCAGAGAAAGACCTGGGTGTCATGGTGGACGACAAGTTGACCATGAGGCAGCAGTGTGCCCTTGTGGCCAAGAAGGTCAATGGGATCCTGGGGTGCATTAAGAAGTGCGTCTCCAGCAGGTTGAGGGAGGGGATCGTGCCTCTCTACTCAGCCCTGGTGAGGCCGCATCTGGAGTATTGTGTCCAGTTCTGGGCTCCACAGTGCAAGAGGGATGTGGGGCTGCTGGAGAGAATCCAGCGCAGGGCTACAAGTACGATCAGGGGCCCTATGAGGAGAGGCTGAGGGAGCTGGGCCTGTTCAGCCTGGAGAAGAGAAGGCTGAGAGGGGATCTAATCAGTGTATATAAATACCTCAAGGGAGGGAGTGCAGAGGACGGTGATGGTCTCTTTTCAGTGGTGGCCACTGACAGAACTAGAGGTAATGGCCACAAACTGAAGCACCAAAAGTTCCACAGGAACTTGCGGAAAAATTTCTTAACAGTGAGGGTGACAGAGCACTGGAACAGGCTGCCCAGAGAGGTTGTGGAGTCTCCTTCTCTGGAGATCTTCAAAACCCACTTGAATGCAGTCCTGTGCCACGTGCTCTAGGTGACCCTGTGTGTGCAGGGGGGTTGGACTAGATGACCTCTAGAGGTCCCTTCCAACCTTAAGCATTCTATGGTTCTATGATTCTATTCTTTTCCTGTCCATAAAGTCATATTTGCTTTAGGGTCTCTTACCAGAAATATTGCTTTCCTCTGTTAAAATCCTGAAAATTATGGTTGATGGAAGGTACAGAAATGCAGAGAAAAAGAGAGAACAATATACCAGGAAGACAGCTTCCATTAGAAGCCACCTTCTGCCTTTGACCTGTATCTTGAACTTTAGCTCCACTTCAAAGCTTCCATCTATCTTTTTTTTTTCCCTTCAGAAGTCTGTAAAGTATTATAGGTGAATCAGAATTGAATTGGCTATTTTTAGGTTTTTAGGTTTTGATAGATTTCTGAGTTTATATCAGCTTATACCCATTTAGTTGACTTTCTAAAACATTCAGTGATGCCTACAGACTTGGATAGACCCTTCAGTTTTTACAAGCAAGTCTGGCACCAAGGTGGTTGAATGCCAAGTGGAAATGTGCAAACAGCTGGTGATTAATTTACTTTGGTCAATGATACAGTGGCAAATAAAACCACAGGCAAAGTAACCTCTCTAGTACCACAGGCCAGATAGATAGTGAGTAACAAGAGATCTTTACCACTCTGCTTCCCTGATTTTGCCTTTCAGCCCTCCAAATGATGGCAGCACTGATGATGACTCAGTGCAGCCTTTCTAACTTTGATTTAATGTAGCTAAGATGAAGGAGTTTTTTTGCCAATGGGAGCATGGGACAAGGTGTTCAGGGATTTAGGACATAAAGCCTGGAGGCTTTTTTTTTTTTTCCTTGCAGAGTTGTTTATGAAAATTTCCAAATGACAGGAAGAGAGGACAGTTCAAATCTTAAACCACAACATGTCTTTTGTACTAGAAAATGATAAAAGTGTAGCCCATAAGGTACGGATAGATAAAGAACGTGAGCCCAAATGTACAGAGACATACATGGATGCTCAAAGACCCTATCTCCTCCTCCTGTCATACTGTGCTCCTTAGACACTTGATTCAGTGACACTGGGTAGAAGAAAATGACAGTGCCAGCATGCTGGACAGATTTTGTCCGATATACAGCTAATCAGTTTGGTAATGTATGTGTTAAATAATCTCCCTAAATGCTAGAAAATACAGTTTAATGAATACCCACTCACATGCTTAAATATAAATGATTACCATGATGCTATATTACTACAGGCAATTAACTTATAATTATTTAAGATTTACTTTTTCATGGCCAGCAGGGATACGTCCCTCCTGGGTTGTGACCAGATGTTTAAGCACGAAGACTGTAATTTTAGTTTTTCTAGCATTCCTCTATGGAAATGGATCTCTTCCCAGAAAATATATCAAATCCTGCTCTTTGGTGGTCAGCTTAAAGAAAAAGAAATGCTGAAGAAGAAGAAGAAGAAGCAGAAGAAGCGATCTGTAGCTCATATCAGTTAATCCTCTGGAGCCAGCTATATAACTGGCTCCCCCATGGGGAGCACATTCTCTCTTAATGAAATACCTACAAGCCCATACTCTGACATAGTTTGGGAAGAACTGAATTTTGGAATTCCTAAAATGTTAGCATATCATGCAGTGAGTTTGGTTGGGAGTGAGTAAGTCCAGTGTTACGGCTGGTGATGGAGAGGCAAAATGCCCTGCTTCCATTTGCAGCCTTGTCATGGATTCCCAGCA
>NW_010589860.1:70901-105917 GCF_000705375.1 Tinamus guttatus
TTTTTTTTTTTAAGTATCCTTCTCCAGCAAGCTCTGTTTAACAAACATTCATTTCTGCAGTGCTCCTGCCCCTCGTATTATGTGCTTGGGAACCTAAGGCACTTAAAGAGACAGTTTCTAGCACTGTCTCTTATTTCCCTGCCAAAACTTAATACCACTTACCCGATAACACATGATCCCAATCATATATAGCAACAAATTCCAGTAATCCATGCAGGATTTTACATTGTTGCTTGGACTTTTTCAAGCATCAGCCTTACTCATTGCTTTTGCAGTGACTATCCTGAGGTGAGCTCATTACTTGTGTCACAATTTTCGAGCTATCAAATACTGTATCAAGATTTCACAATATTTCATGTGAAAGGAAGGACATGCATATCCAGAGTTTCATAATCACTCTCAGCTTTGTCTAGGAAAGCAAGGGACTGAACGTAGGACTTTAAAAGTCCTGAGTACTTGCCTCAGCAAGAGACCACCTGCTCTTCAGGGGCAGTGCTTTGCCCTTGACATTCACTTAACTTGGATTTCTATCCTGATGCAATTTCACCACAAATTCGAATTTTGATTTATAACTTTTCTTTTAGAGATGCAAAGAATGGTTAGGAGTGAAAAGACCCGAGGTCTCGGTTTGTTTCATTAATGCCTGACAAAGCAAAGTTGTATTTTTGATAAAATTGGTAAATTTGCTATGCTTTGCCTTTCTCCTTTCTGTAAGCTAGTATCTGCTCCTCTTGAGGCATGCCTCCTTGGAAGAACCATCTGACAAGACAGTGGGGCAACCTGCAAAATGATCCCTGCAGCTAAGTACTGGCCTCCTGCACACACTTGTATTGCCACGTGGCTCAGACATTCAAAGCTAAGGTTCTCAGTCCTGTCTCTTCATTTGCCAGGCAAAACATAATATATAGCAGAGAATATACAATTCCAAGTACTTTCAGTAACAAACGGGCAAAGTCTAAAACTATTGTTTTAAAATAGCTATTTCAGTCTCCTCATACAGATACAAATTCCTCAGTCTCTCTGACATTATTCTGCCTTGTAACTATTTACATGATAAATCATGTTCTATTGAATTCATGTTTTGTTAGGGTCATCCTGTGATTTAAAAAAGCAGCTGACAGAAATGCTTAAAAGGCTGGGATATAGCATTTATTCTTTCTGCAAGAAAGGAAGAAAGAGAACTGATGTGGGGAGTCAGCAGTTCTAAGAAAGCTATTTGGCTCCTGGCAGCTATTTGGCTTTGATGGTCAGCGCACGTGAAGTGATGGGAGGTGAGCAAACCCACAGCAAACGTGTCATTGACACACTCCTGAGAGACTGCTTTTTCTGAGCTGTGTACATGGGGGATGAAAGCTGTAAAGTGTGAGATAACATCAGCAAGGCTTGCTTTGCTCTCTCTCTTACACTCTCACGTGTTCTTTTCAAAGCAACTCAATGACAGATTAGCTGCTATAAAAGAAATAGTTCTGTTTGTTAGAAATAAAATAAATGAGATGTCTAGATAGATCATATTGGATCTTTTAGGAGGTAATATGGTTATAGTGCTTTTTCATAAAAGCAGAAGGTTCTTATAAGTGAATGTAAATGGGAAGATACTTGGAAAGCCCTAAGTAAAGTTAGATGAAAATGAACTTTAGGAACAGCTCGCCATACAGAACATATGAACCCAGCTACAAGTACAGCAGTGTATATTATCTGCTGTATACACAGCTAAATTTAGTTTCCCAGAGTTGTAGGCAAAACTAAATCTTGCTTCTTCCTGATTGATATTTAGTTAGCTAGCAATGGAGGGTCAGCGCTGCTCCTGCTGCAAGGTTGCGCAGGGGACAGTTGCTATTTGGGAGGTGCACCTTTCTTCCCATCTCACATGCAACATCAGTCAGGCCGTGCACGGGCCAAGCTGGAAAGAGCCATAGCTTTTCTTTACAAGAATTCCTCTGGTGCTCTGGGCTTTCTGCTGCCATAGGTGTATTTTACTTATACCCAAATGTGACTTTATTAATATAGCTTATCTACACAGCGGTCAGCAAAGGACGTTATTAGGGAGTATATCGATAATTTACCTTGCAGATCTAGCTTTCAGGAGTCAAGTCCTGCCTGTAGCTTGAAGTCTGAATGTGTGCTGATCCCTTGACTCACACAAGATGCAATTTTAAGAGGAAACCTCCTCCACATCTCCCAAATCTTCCTTCTCTTTTCCCAAGGAAAAAGACAGGCATGTCTAAAGACTAAGCAAGCTGCAAGGGCTTTCTTGTCAGCTGCCGAAAGAAAGTTACATTCAAAGAAACATATAAGCCAAATGAGACCTGAGATAGTTCAGAGTGAAAGAACAAAGAAAACCCAAGCACAGATCAGGTCATGCTCCCCTCCACTTTTTATCTTGCCAGCTGAGGAAATACACTTCAGGTTGGCTTTCATCTCCTTGGAATTACTGTTCCATGCTTGTGGTCAGCTGGGGGTTTGTGCTATGAAAGAAATGTTAGCAGCTTTGTGCTGTGTGCATGGAAATGCTTGTTTCTGACCTAGAATTCATCAAAGAAGCAAAGCAATAATGGCAGTGAAAGAGCTCTTGGAGTTGCTCGGCCCAGGAATGAGGAAATACAGTGTTGCTGGGCACAATTGCCAAGGCCAATTAGAGCAGCAGAGAGGGGAAAAGCCAGTAAATACAATTTCCCTCCTTTTCTAAAGCATTAACTATTTACAGCACAAACATAACCTTATCCTGTGATACATGCACATGCATATGCGTACAGGACAATATGTAAAACATGAGACCTGATCTCTTCAAATATTTTTGGTACTCTTTTCTTATGGAAGTGAGTCCTGTTCTTCATAACGCCTTATTGATCTGAGATATATTTGATTAAACATGCCTAAATTAACCCTGTTAGTTTTACTTTTCATACTCTTTAAATAATATTTTTCTCTTTCAGCAACAAGGAACCAAAACATAGAAGCATTACATATATTTGAAAGCAATTTTGAATACACTATATTCATTTGGACTGAGAACTAATATTTGGCCCATGAGTTTAACCTTTTCAGTGTCCCTTGAAATACATGGCTACTTCTATATTAAAGGACTGTTGACAGAGCAGACACATGGGTGTTTTGGCAAGGCTGCAGCATATTCTGCTAGTGGGGTTTCTGCTATCTTTAAATCTAAATTTCTCCTTGCTTGACACTCAAACACATACATCTGGAAAATTCTGCAAAATTGTTTTTGTGAAGATTTAGAAATCTGTCACACAGAGCCCACTTTGTCAACCAAATGCAAGGGGCAGTGAGGAAGAAAAAAAGAGGAGTAAACAATTATGTCCTTGCGAGGGAAGAGAAGAGATGGAGAAAGGAATATGAAAAATGCAGAGAGAGGAAGGGAGACATCATGAGGGGATGGATCAGGGGTGAAAAATGCTGAAAAATGAAACAAAGATTTTACTTTGAAGCAGGAAAGGATCTGTTATTTTCTGGAAGAGGCAGAAATAGGAAATCTGGGGGGCAAGAGGAGATTGGAAGTGTCTGTTTCTCCTGTATACGAAATGAGCAAGGCACCAGTAAAGCTAGCTGAATGCAGTGGATTCAGTTTAGTAAAAATAAATGTATTTTTTATACAATATAGAATTAATTAGATATCAAAGCTAAAAATAAAATCAGTGGTTTTGGTGAATAATAAAGGTTTGTGAACCTTAGCAGTAAATGTTATCCCATTTGAAAAACACAAAATTCATCATTTAGGATTTATATCTTTTTCGTTTTTTAGCTTGTATGATGTTTGGAGCAGTCTTAATACAGACAGTCCTCTACTTCAACAATAGAATGATCTCAAACCTCTTTTGGAAGCTTCTGACCATACTGAGATTAGAATATTGAATATTAGAATATTAGTAGAGCATTTATTCTTTTCAAAGAAGAACAGGAAGATAAAAAAATGACAAAATTAGCTTGTCTAAAAGGAAGATTTTCCCATGGAGGGTGATGGGGGGAAGGGGTTGGGAGGAGGTATTAGCAAGGCAAGATGTGGTGAGGATGCCAGGCACAAGAGACTAAAGAATTCAGACAGAACAGAGGTTAATACAGAAGGGACCTGAAAGCTACGGCTTGCCTCAGTTGCTAAGCAAATCTGAAAACATTTAAGTAGGTGTCTTTCCAGATCCTGAACTGAGGTCTGTGTTCAGCCCGTGATAATGATAAAATCAAACAAAAATCCAGTTGTAAATTTTCTTCAACACAAAGGAAAATTGTATTTTGATCTAAAAGTGCTGAGCTGGTGTCATAAGCTTATGAGTGGGCACTTATTCACACCATTAAAATCATCAAATCTTTGGCAGTGCTGGGGTTTGCTTGAAGATAAAGTGTTTTATGTGTAAGGAAGAGCACCTAAGAGTGGTAGTCTGCTTATGAAACTGCAAATTAATTTCATCTAGCATCTAAAAGTCCAGCTGCCTAGTAAAATTAAATGGCTGTGAACTCATGGGGTAGCTTCTATTCATGAAATCATCGATAACGCAATGTGACATGTTTTGATCACTTTATGCTCTCTCTGATGTATGTACACAGTTTGGTTATCCTTCATCACTGTTAGTCATCATATTCACAAACACAATTAATATTTATGAGCTTACATCTTCTAACTGCCAATCATTTTCATGACCATTTGATTCAACAGACTCAGGTTTGTATGATTTATAAAGAACTTCCAACTTTGGTTGGTTGGTTCTAAATTTCTTTTACTTTAGCTACAAGCTGAGGACTTTGGTATTTGAAAAATAAGAGGAGTGATCAGTTTCTCTGTAATTTTCCCAAAGAAGTTTCTATTAGGTTCATTCAAAATTTTTAATAGCCTAATAAAATTCTTCCTGCACCATCAGCTACCCTCTCAGACCAAGTTATTCCAGTGAAAAACCTAAAAGACATTGTGATAAATTTGGTGACATTTAGAAATCATTTCCTTCTCACATCTGTTTCGATTTCCAATTGGGCTGAAAGCGTACTTTGCTCTCCATAGCATCATTATGATGTTTTTTTCGGAGTATCTTTCATTCTGTTTAATTCACTGAAATGTCTTGTTGCTTGTTTAAACACTTAGACTGATAGCTTCATTGAGCTACCTCATTCATCAACAGCTCGATTCACGCCTACCACTGCCTGGCTTTGAGAAGCTGTTGCCAAAATCTGTCAGATGAAAAGAAATTCTTCTTGCCTCAGTGACAGATGGTGCTCCTGAACAAAGATCTTTTTGCCTAGAAGATACCATCTCTTTATCCATTTTTGCCACAGATCAATGTTAGGTAGCTATAGCTCCCTCAAAATGGCATTGTTCCCTCAGGTTGAGGGAGAATACAGATTTGTGCCATTGATCTGCAAAGCTGGATCAAAAGGGCCCAAGACCGGAAGCTGTACAGCCATTTTGGTAGGTATGATAGCGTGTTATGATGGCAAGCTTTGCTATTTAAATCGGCTCTTATAAATCATGTTCCATGCCACACTAATGCACTTATGTGATTTCAGGGACAAGACGAGCTGCTTTATGCCATGCTATATGCCAGATCTGTTCATCTGTGTGCAGTAGAATGTGAACATGTCTCTACCACTTTTTACTGAGGAAATTCAGGCAAAGTTTTCTGCATTGTGCAGTTTTTCACAACCGATTTAATAACCTCAGAGTCCTTTTGACCATTCTCAAGTAAGAAAGAAAAACGAGGAAAGTTCTCAGAGACCATAAGATTCCAGGCACTTTATGAAGGAAAGGAACAAAAGCATTGGAATACGTAGTCTCTTTTCCTGTGTCTACTGAAGAAATAACAGTGAAAGCTTATCTCTTATTAGACATCATAAAAATTTGCATGGATAGTAAAAGACAGGATGATGAGAAATTTTGATTGGTGCTCCCTTCATCTCATGAAGGACTGTTTTGCTGTACAAGCATTGCTTTAAAATAATGATTCATTCATTGTTTAGCAGAATCTCTTTAGGTTTTGGGTTTTTTATGGAGAAAATTGCAAAATAATTTTTCTCCTCTTATAGCATGCACGAATCATTGCAGGGCAGTACCTTGTTAAAGGAGAGCTGTCAAATCATTAACTCTTGTGGTGCATTCAGCTAGTTCAGCAGAGCTTACTGCAGCCAGATTTTGTTGAAAAACGGGTTAACATTATGCAGTATTGTATACCAAAGCCATAAGTTCTATGCAAATTCAGTAATCTTGTTATGTGAAGCATCCTGTTTGCCTGGGTAGCCAGAGGAAATAAATGTATAAATTAAACCTTTTATCCACATCCAAACATTGTTTCTAAATGATGCTGAGCTGCGTGAAATCTACCAGTCAGCCTAAATAATGAACCATGAAGCAAATGAAGAAGGTTTTTCTGCAACCCTTTTGGATAAGTGCTAATGTATGTGTCATGTTATGCTTCTATCTTTCCTTAGTGTTTATTTATTTTTCCTTTGTCCCTTCTGTCTTAAAACCCTGACTTGGCAAACCAGTTGCCTCTAGCCACCCTGAACAAGAATTAAATCTTTTTCTTTTTTTTTGGTATTTTTCCTTGGACCACCTGCATGTTCTTTTATGCTTTCCTATCTTTCCACTGAAAGACAATCAAGGTTTATATTAATGTTGGGCTTGAGTATAGTTGATCAAGCTTGCTTAAATTTCCACAATGATGGTTTTATCACAGTTTTCTTTTTTTTTTTTGTGATACCATGGTTGAAGAGTTAATATAAAGCAGTTGGATGTGCCCATACAGCAGAAAGCTTGAAACTTGCTCTAAGATTTTTGAAAAAAAAAAAAAAAATCAAAGACGACATATACCTTAATGCTTAGTCCTATTGATGCCACTTGGAGGAGTGAAATGGTGATATCTGTAAAAATTGTAATAAAAAGAATGATTACTGTATTTGTCTCATTGATTATATGGAGCAAGAGTTTGGATATACTCTTGGATATACTGGAGTATATTGTTCAGCTTCAAGATTTTTGAGCCTCTGCCCAAACTCAGTGCTCCAATGAAACAGGTAGTAGGTACATTTCATGGAGTCTAGTGGATCTCAGGTGTCTTTGTTCCATCTGAGCCATGGCTGGCCACATTCAAAAAAGTCATAGAAAGAATTATCAGCCAGTATTTTAAATAATTACAGGATTCCTGCCTCCAAACATTTGATTTTTGCAAGTGTTAATTCTGTTCACCTGTATTCCAATGAAACTTTGAGGACAGTATTAATTATGATATCTTTTGAATCAATTATATAGTCACTTCTTTGAGGCTGACAATATAAGTCATGTCTTTTTAACTTTGCATGCAGTTTTTAATGGGACCTTATCCTAAGGAAATGTAGGAATAAATGAACATGAAATAGGTGATAAAGGTGATAAAAAGCTTTTTGTCTTTTTGCTTTGAGTGTCCTTGAATCTCTCCTGTTTGTGTAGTGCTTCCAGCTGCAACATTGCAAATTTAAAATCTGTGCTCTTCATATGGAGTTTGTTCCCTCACATATTTGCTTTATTCTTGAAAGGGAAGTATAGCTTCATGTTAATTATTGGTAGATAAGATATAAATAGAAGAACTATAAAGTTCTAGTTAGCATTTTTCTGGAGTGGTATATCTTATATGTAGTATAGAATTGATATTAGAAAACACATAAGAGGAACAATATAAAGTCGACAAAATGAGAAAGGATAACCAAATAGGACATGTAGGAAGACTCAAGGAACAAAATTTATGTATTCTTTAAAGGACAGATCTCAAGGGACACAAGAATCTTGAAATACCTTAAGAGTAGCACCCCTAAGTGAAGTCACATGAGCTGCAACTCATAAAATATGGAACAATGGAGTTAAGGAGGAGAAATCAAGGCAGTCAGTAACAAAACAAATCTTATAGCTGTATGGTTTCCCAAAGGAAGGAGCCCAAATACTATCATCAGAGCTATCCAGAATCAGTAAAATGCTGGGGGAAAGATTAATTAATGTAACTGATATCTAAATGTTATTTACTTACAATCCAATAAAAACGCAGATTTCATTGGAACAAGTATTCTATATTAAATATTAACTGATTATTAACACACGGCAATTGAAAAGTAATTATCATGGGGTTTGTACAGTCTCCTTAATTCCCCAGTCTCAGCAGATGGGTTTTTAATAATTTTTATTAATTAATATAGATATCTAATAAATTAAATGGGTATTTGAGGACTATCACTTAATCATTTACTAAATCATATTTCAAACAGGCTTCTTTCAGATCCTCCAAGTAATACAATTCTTTGGCAGGTACTTTTTGCCTTTCTAAACTGCACAGAATGTGCCTGCCATTAGATAACAAATTCAATAAAACAAAGCATATTGATTGCCAGAGGGAGGACATTTTATTTTTATTTGTTTATCTCTTTTTTTTTTTTTTGAAATTAATGGCACTAAGCACTGTAGGAGGCTATTCAAAGTGAAGCTACTTATTCAGACAGCTGTCATCTGCAAGAGTGATCTGGATACTGGGAATAACTTAGGTATGGAAAACAATTAGATTTTAATATCACAGACTACTTCCTGGAGCACAATTCTGGTAGAATGCAACTGTTCTAGATATTGCCATGAGATAAATATTCAATATTAAATACAAATTCAATACAAATATATTTCATCAGCTTTGCCATTTTAATGCATTTTATATAAGAAGGTCTCACAGTGTTGCTTCAGTGGTTTACTACTTAAGCTATGTGGCATTTTTGTGAATGTCACTTGATGCCAAAAAAAGATGGAAAATGGCTCTCAGCTTTGGTAAAGTTGATCTTGCAATATTAATTTGTGTTTATTTTCAGTGAAGTGTTGAAATTCTGCATGGGAATAAATTTTTGAAAGGACTTGACTCAGAAGCATTAAAAAGGCAAAAGCTTTTCCTATAAAGTAGGAAATTATTTAATGTAATATATACAGAGAGATTCCTATATTAATATTAATATTACAAAAGTTAAAGCATCTCCACTATATCTAAACAAAATGCCTCAACGTTATCTGAATATAACATTTCCACATTATTGAAACAAGCAAGTAGAAATGATTTGTTTTGACACTTCTTCCCCAAAATGTAATCAAATTGGACGTGTTCTTGTGAAATGCTTTAAATTCAGTGCAACTGAAGTTTTTTTTTTTTCTGACAGGACACTGGCTCTCCCAACAGCAGAATTTCAACCAGCTTATAAATGTTTTTTATATTTTGAAGATGGAACATGCTCTCTAGATCAGACTTTCTTGATGTATTTAGCAACTCAGCTTGTATTAAACATTAGAATTCATGACTTTGTAAGACTTGCTCCAATCAAGTTCGGTTCAGGTCGTCCCTGAGAGATGCATTATCTCAGCACACTCTACTTGTACAACAGGTGTCTCAGCAGCCAGCATGCTTTAAAAGGTGAAGATATGCCTGGCCATACTCATTTAGAAATTAGGAATAAGCTCAGGGTACAATATTTTTGCTTGTGAACTTTCTGTTCAGGTAATGGCTTAGTGGCTAGAAATTTGGGAAACAGCACAATGCTATTTCATAATGATTATGCCATTCTGTTTGCTTTTGTTTTGGATGCTAAGAAATGTGACTCAGAGGTTTTGCTGCTTTTGTAAATATTGATTTGATCATTGCTGTATTTCCTTCTCAGGGAAAACAAAAGTAATCCTATGACAATGTGATGCCTCCTCTCCCTATATTTGAAATAACAGGTATAGTTAAATGATTTCTACACGCACTTTCCTAAATTTCTTTTTATGGAGATGTTACTTCTCAAAAGTATTGCATTGCAGCATGTGAGTTCAAAGATCAATACTACTTTGAATATCTTCTAGCCAATGATTTTATTGTAATCAGGGTCGGTGCTGGTATTGATTAAAAATTGTTGCTAAAAACTGTTCAGTAGGCTATTTTCAATAAGTTTCATGTCTTCATCTAGTTCTCAGTATAAACACTACAAAATCAGTCAAATCATTTTCATAGTCTTTTTTTTTTGTGCATATTACCTTGATTTTGAATACAAGCTCATTTTATCTCTTCTGTAGAACTTTTATTTCTTCTGCAAATTGTTAAGCAGCTGGATTTAACTCACGGATGCTGAATTGGTGATTTTCAACTTCTCTTGTTCCTATGACAGCACTGCATTTTATACAACAAAAAAGTAGGATACCATAAACCTATTTGAAAGTAGTTAAGGAGCAGCATTTATATGGTCATGTAGCCATACACATGACCAAAAAGGTACTACAGCAGCTTCAAGCTAGTAAACATCATTCTTGCATGGTACTAATGAATGAGAAAAAAATATGGCTTCATGTAACAGGGAGGGTTGGTACAAGGAACACTTTGTTAGCACTTTGCCATACTACAATTAAATAAAGGTGGTGTCACTGTTCTCCTTTTTACTTCAGAACTGTCCATGTGCACATAATTGCTTTGTGTCAAGGTTGATGAGAGAAAATTACATTTAAGCTTTGCATTAAGACAGTAAATCTCTCAGAACAGAGGAGGTTTCAGGTTGCATGAGCCTACCAGGGAAACCTAAGAGATAGGGAAAGCTGCTTTCAAAGTCACTAATCAAATTAGTCTTCTTAATTTGTCATAAATAGAGAAGCTTCAAACTTAAACCTTCTCTCTGACTAAAGTTATACTTATCCAATTGAGGAATTGAAACAGTATCTTTTATCTTGTTTCCAAGGGGGAGTTGTAAACTGTTGGGTCAGAGTAAAAACTATGTACAAGAAAAATTTGAATAATTTGAATTGATTTAATAAGCAAATCAAGTGAAATTGCATTAAACATCCCAAACACACAAAAACAAAATCTACAACCTGATACTTGATATTTGACAAGCAGGAGTCTAGCCTAACTCAGCATGTTTCTTGTTTCTTGGATGCTGCCAGGCATGATGACTCCACCACTTCCCTGGGCTTCTGTTGCAGTGCTTCACCACCCTTTCCATGTACAAATCTTTCCTAACATCTAACCTGAAGCTCCCCTGGCACAACTCCCTTTTGTCCTATCAGTAGTCATTTTGGAGAAGGGATCGACCGCCACCTCCCTGTGACCTCCTTTCACATAGCTGTAGAGAGTGATAAGGTCTCCCATGAGACTCCTGACTAAATAACACAGGCTCCCCATAAGGTCTGTGTTCCAAGCTCTTCACCATCTTCATTGCCCCTCTTTGGACATGTTTGAGGGCCTCCATGCCTTTCTTGTAGTGAGGGGCTCAAAACTGAGCACAGTATTCAAGATGCAGCCTCACCAGCACCAAGTACAGGGGGCAGAGTACAGGGGGACGATTGCTTCCTTCTGGCTACACTGTTCCCGATACAAGTCAGGAAGCCGTTGGCCTACTTGGTGACCCAGGCACACTGCTGGCTCATGTTCAGCTGACTGTTGTTCAAATCATTGTGACCAACTAGTTTGATTAAATATACGAAATAAATACTAATGACTCTTGTTTAGATTAGACTTGACTGCTAGCAAAACATGAAATGTTGGTCTGCATATGTTGGAGAATTGTAAAAAAACATTGAAGACATTAACTGATTATCTGTCTGTTAAGTTTTCTGTCACTACTAAAGCTATAGCAGGGTTTGAGGCTCTTCCTAGGAATTCCTAGGAATAATTTGTTAAATTTATGGGATGCCACTGGATATGATACCTGGCTGTTACCTGTAAATTACATTGTCACCTTAGTCTGTCTAGGAACTTTTGCTTCTAAGTAAGTCAGATGATTAAAAAAAAAATTACACATCTCAACCTCAGAGCAATATATTTTTTTTCTCACACTTTATTTGTCTTCTTTCCAATCTCTGCAGTGTCAAGGTTTCTTTTCATCTGACACTTCCTTTAGCAGATATAGCAGTTATATAGGTCATCTTCTTATAGATCTGACAACAGTGACATATAGTATGTATCTGCTGAATGTTTTCTTTTGGCTGTCCTGGCAAAGTGTCATGGATGTGCTTACCTCTTCTTTGGAGATGTTGCACTTTACTGAATTTTGTTACTTGCATTGTCCAGTCTGTCAGCTGTCATTTTTTTTTTTCAAATTGAAAATAGCAATGAATTATTTCTTACATAAAGGAAAAGCTTGGAGTTCTGTCAGCACCTGGATCCTAAGAGCTGAGCATCTTATACATCCTACTCATGTTCCCTCAGGCCACGGTTATTAAGTTTCTGTCTTTTTTAGAGTAGTACAACTATATGTTACTCATAAAGAAAGTTTAAATGCCACCTGGTGCTTCCGCACACTTAAAGTTGTCAGTGATTAAGAATGCCAACAATCTTGCATTTTTAATCCCTGACGCACAGCCTGCACAGGCTAAAACTCTGAGTTAGTTACAGTTACTTATGGATTCAGAATTTAAATAATCTTTTATTAATTTAGTATGGCTATTATGATTATGGTTATGGCTTTGATACACATTGATCTTTGTCAGAAAGTTCTCTTTTCCTAGAAGAATGATTTTGAAATGTGCTCCCGGGGGCACTATGTGAAGACAGAAAAGAGTGGACCTAAGGCAACAATCTTTTTTATTTCATTCATGTCCCTACTTGTGTTTCACTTATCCCCAAGTTATTGAAGCATCACTATTATTAAGGTTCAAAAACCTCTATTATGGATTTTTTTTTAAAAAAAAGGTGGAAAAAAAAAGGCCTATGACCTTGAAAAGATCAAGTATTGTCACAAATATGAAAAAGTGATTTCTATTTCTCAGCTGTGCTCTGTTGAACCAGGACACACAAGCTCAGATGCTGCTTTTACAGAGAGTCATCCTTGGCAGAAACACGCTGTGAAGATTCAGCTACACTGTATAAAAAAGGTTAGCTGTGTACCACACTTAAAGGCAAAAACAATATGAAAAGGAAGTAAGTCTGGGGAGTATATCAGGACAAAGAAATAGCAATGAATTTTGAGTGTTCCTGTTGAAGGCTGTTCTGTGTTTCTGTAAAGGGAAGGCTTAAATATTGTCCTGCAATTTTGGCAACAAGAGGCTTAGTACAGGCTGAATTCTGACTTACACTTCAAAGAAACAGAAATGGTCTCATGGAGGAGACACAGAAGAACAGAAAGAGGCTGGCAATGTTTCCCAGGGTCAAGTAGTGCCTGTTAAAATACCTTTATGAAGCCTGTCAGCCATCTCTGTGCAGCACATAATATAGGCTTTCGATGAGCCATTTTCTCCAAGGACATTCTCAGCCAGAATTTCTGAAGTCCAGAGAGAATTTTCCTTTCACTTATTTGCTGATATTTACAGGCTTTACTTCATGTGGGGGTTTTAATTTTAATGATAGTTAAAAAAAAAAAGGTGAAAAAAGGTGACAGGGATTTTTAATTTAAAGAAAGCAAAAGCCAGATGAACTAAAAGCTTGGATGACAAATAAAAAGGAGAGAGTGATTTACTTTTGATAACAGGAGCACACGATTTTTGCTAATTACATCCCAGTTTTAAAAAAAAAAATGCTTCTGATGTATTAATTTGTTCAGTGTTTTGACCAGACAGAGAGAGAAGAAATATGAAAACATTCTGAAACAATTTACTTTGCTCTTGAGCAAATTGAGACCCAGAAACCAATAATGAGGTCCTCCAGAATGGAACAAAAAAGGCATACAATATCTCTCTTGCTGGTTTGGAATGGTTGGTATTATTCCATATAGCTTGTGAGAGCTGCTTTTTAAATTGCTGCCTGTTGCATATATGCAATTTATCTGGTTGTGAATTTCACTGTTAGCTGGATGAATCACTGGAGTTTCTCTACAGCTTCCAGCTTTCATGAGAGACAAGAAGAAAAGGGAAAGTATGGGAGGAACTAGTGACATTATCAAGATCACTGTGTACATATTTTTCCCCTGCAGCAGAATGGGCAGTTTATTCTTGTGGGCACCAAATGAATGCTGCATTTTGCTACATAAGAGACAATGCTGAATATTCATATAATAGACACTAGCTGAATCCCATTCACAATTCTACTATTGATATTCTGTGAAATAAAGAGCTGGTCCCAACATCTGTGTTTGTAGGGAGGTGGAAATGTGCTCCCTCTGTTATGTGGCTGTCACAATTCACAAATGTTTGCTTGTGGCTAGTACTAAAAAGGCAATGACTCTATACATCAGGGTTTACCTAGAGTGATATTAACACTGAAATTTCCTCTTTCTGGAACATTTAGTTCTGCACAGATGAAAACCAAAACAATACAAAACAAAACCCAGCACGCACAGCCCCACTGTCCAGCCTTCTGTCCTCAGTTCATGCAAAGATACTCCATGCCCGAGCCAAAGCAGATGGGTAGGAATATAAAAAACCTGCTGAAGGTTGTGCTGAACATGGAGCAAGTCGAATGGAGAAGGCTACAGAAACATGGCATTAAAATCAATGGTGCAGCACTTGTTCTACATGGCGGTAGAGGGAGACTGTTGAAAATCCCATTGAAATATAACCCTACTAAAGCATAAGAAAACATTTCTTCCTCCTATGAAGCTTAAGAATTCCATTTATGAATTCATATTCAAGAATTATGGGTGTACTATAGAAATCACCCCTCTAATCATAATAGAATAATTCATTCTTAATAAAAAGGACCCTTACAATCAATCAGGCTCTCATTGTGTTTAGGGAGCTTTATGAGATAGCATAGTTGGTGAAATAATTATGCTTCAAAAATGTGAGGAATCCTGGGTTCTCTCTGGATACATAAGCAGTAATGATTATAAGCGCCTTCATTCAATGGGCCTTATCTATTGTAGCAGTATCATTAAGATTGACATAACATAGCAAAACTGACAAACCTACCCATTGTCTAAAGTTTTTAAAGAAACTTTAGTTATGTAATTCAGATATTAGTATATTTGTTTTCTATTAAAAACAAGTTGATCTTGAAATAAGATTATCAGGTGCATCATAAAATGAAATATTGTTACTCTGGAGCCCTTTCAATATCATGTAATATCCGAGTTTATTTATTTTACCATTTTGACTATGATTCTACGACTGGAGGTAGAATGAAATTGCCAAACTTAAAAATGAAACTGGCAAGAGCCAAATTTTGGATTTGAGTACTACTAAGTTAAATTTAAGTCATGGAAAAGTAGGCTGTAAGCAATGTCTGGAGGTCATCTAGCCCAACTTCCCCACTTCCTGCTCATAGCAAGGCTAATTTCTAAGTTTAGATTAGGTTGTTCAGGGCCTTGTCCAACTGAGTTTTGAACATCTCCAGGATGAGTACCTCTTTCAGGGAATAACCATGTTCACTGAGAAGAAAGTTTTACTTACAGTAAGACTGAGTTGCAGCTGCTGAACGCTTTCCTACTCCAGTCCTGAGCCTCAGTTCTTGACATTGCACAAAAACAGAAGACTCCAAGTCTGACTATCCATAAAAAAAAAAAAAAAAAAAAAAAGCTTCCAGTGAAACAGTCAACTTCTTTAGGAACTCCTGTTGCAGCTTTTTTTTTGCCCTAATAACATTTATTCTGTCACCTTACGCCATGTATAAGCCATCCTGGCTCTCCACTGTTTCTATTACGTCATGCAAAGGTGCGTACAAAAAAAAAAAAAAAAAAAAAAAAAAGACTTTTGGTCTGTTAGTTGTTCCTGTGGATCTCAAAGAATCTCTCATTGCAGGTTGAGTACTACAGTCACATAGCATCATAAATGTTCCCTGTCCTTCAGTGAGGTAACTCATGTTTGTGGAATGCAACCCAAAAGGCAGATGTAAAAATGATTTAAATGGGTCTCTGTCTCTGAGAACACTTGTGAAGACTTAACTGAAGTATCTTTACTTGAGAAATCTGACAGATTTCTCCCATGAAAATTGGTGTTAAAATTACTTATTTTTTCACATGTGTGTTTAATTTTTCCAAGTTGATGCAAAATATGTGACTTTTATCTCCTGTGTCAAGTATCAGTGTGGATGCCCATTTTTCAGTTCTTCTAATGGACAATTCCCTGAGCAATGAGTTCTTCCTTTAACCTTTGTTTTAGGGCAAAGGAAATTCTCTAAGTGTAAATTATGGTGCAGCTGATCTTTCACTGCTCTTTCTGTAGTCTTCTGAGAATTTGTTCACTGTTAGGAAGAAGATGGTCCCAGAATCATGCTCATTTATTTTAAGCTTTACCCTTCCAGTGACTGTTTTTCCTGGGGGAGAACAATGGTTTTATGTGCTTTCACCCCTATAACAGATAAATTTCCCAATGGTTCTATTATGTACTTTATCATTTTTCATTTATTATTTTGTTTTCATGCATTCATTTCACATACTCCCCCCTGTAGGGATAAGGTTATGCTTGTGAAGCATGAGGTCTATCCATTAAATTTCTATTTTCTGAGTTTTTTTTCTCTCTGTGCTAATGTCTCTAAAACTGTCTATACCTTCCTTTGTGCAACTATGTTTTGAGCTGTGTGCTGTTGAACAATAAAGGATCTATCCATCTGCATGGAAATTGTCCCCCTTAGTTGAAACACTGGCTATCTAAAGAAATATCTAAAGAAATTTGTTTGGCCAATCATACTGTTTTTTACCCATGTTGTGCATTCTTTGCAGATCCTTGAATAACAATCTAAAGTAATATTCTTCTTCCATCTTTTCCTAAATGCCAGCCATTGTACTGTGTTGTTAATTGGGTCCTTCTTGTAGAGTTTTGGATTCTTTAAACTGTCCATAACATCTGATCATAGTCCACTGTCGAGGGTCACTCGAATGCTGAGGCTCACTCCACGAATCAGAGTGTGCAACTCTTTAATATGAAGGGGGTTTAACTCGTGGCCAGTGCCGAAGCCTTCTCCACGAGCTGGAGTGAACAACCCCTCTATGCAAAGTGAAGTCAACTCCACTCTGCTGTTGTCTGCAGCAGAGCTTTATACCGGTGCAGGTGGGCATGCGCTGAGGAGCAGCACTCATTGGCTACAGACTCCCAGCTGATTGGTTCTCCTCCAGGTGTTCGGTTGCTAGGCGTCGGTCCAGTTCCCCACAAACTCCACTTTCTTATATATTCTTACTAAGGCCCCAACAGTCCACAAGCCTGTTCTCATCTGGACCACGTGATTTCCACTGTGTGATGCATCTTTTTAACTATGTCCTGGGTTAATTCTTGGTTGATTTTTTGACCTGGCTTTAGTTATAATTTGTCCCTTGTTATAGGCTTACTTTGCGACAAACAATATCACGATTCACTGTTGAGCCTTAAATCTAAGACTTAAAGGGCTTAATTTTGTTCTAATTAAAGACAACTCTTTCATTTTTGTATCATTTCAAGGTGTGAGCATCTAGAGGGGAAGGAAGAATTTTCCATCTATTCATTTATGTCATTAAGATTGTTAGTAAGCCTTTTCTCGCTTGCACAAACCTGTCATCACTTGAATCCAGCAGTATAAAGGGTGTAGTTTATCCCCCTCCACCTGCTAAGTTCTTTCATTCACTGTCTAGTATAGAAGCGATATAAAAGAGCATAGTGTGAGAGTCATGCTCATGGATAGAAGCACACATACAGGCACACATGTGGAGCAAAATACAAGCAATTTCAGCTGTCATGCATGCAGATCTGTAAAGTTAATTTTGTCCTGCAACATTTACAATACACACCAGGCAAAGGTTCAACAAGATTTATTTACCTACAACGCACAATTTCTTAGAAAACAAACGTTATTCAAGCTCCTCTGTGAGTTTGATAAATGCTTTATTTGCATGGTAAGTTGGGAGGGAGGCTGGAGCTGACACATCAATATATACACAAAACATTTATCAAACTTATCCACAGATTTGGAGCCATATTGTTTAATAGAGGAACATTCAGGTAGCAGATAAGCTACTGAAGTTATCAAAGTTACTAACATCACAATTCAGGATAGACTGATGATGCTGCATTTATAACATTTTTAAATAATTCTATAAGTGTGCATGAAAGCTTTAATTTTGCTTAATGACCCTTGAAGTGTTTGAATCTTATATTTGTTTTTCCACCTGACACTCTGCTAAGCTTTTAAAAATTATATATTGGTGGTAACAGATAGCTCACTCTTCTTCCCACGTGTGTTTTGTTCTCGCAAGATATTGCTAGAAATTAAAAAAAATCATAAACTAAGAAAATTCTGGACAAATCTTTCCATGAAATGCAAAGATATGTCTACAACTCTAATTTCTCTCTGATCATTTTTGAACCATGCAGGATATAGCAGAAAGTAGAAAATATATGAATATAATGACTATTTCCCCCAGTTTTTCTTCTTTATCTTGTTAGTACAGGGTTATTTGCAGTTGTTTCATTTTGCCAAGTTGTTCAATGCTGCTTCAAATAACCCTTCTTAAAGTCTGTGATATATATCTGCCTGCATATACACAGAGAGTATCTAAATCTCTTTTCCTTTTATACTTTAATGAGTAGATGGCTGGAAAAGATGCATGTGTAATGTTAACTCAGGATATTTGAACTATATTGCATATCTTAAATGCTTTGCAAAAGTTTAAAATAGCTGTGACACAAATTCTTATGAATGGATCCATATTGGAAGGAATAGCACCAAAAAAAAAAATCCTGGAAACTAACTGCATTTGCTTCTTTACCAGGCATACAAAAAGATGTAAACACATACCTTATGATACGTATTACATTAAAGATCTAGTATTCTCTGTGTGCTATTCGTAATTCTCTCTATTTGAAATGTGCAATGAGGTGAATTGCTGCTGTAGGCATTGCAGTGTGGGTAGCACACCACAAAGGTCCTCTGGCTAGTTTTTGTGGTAGAAGCTTGAAGAACGTTTTCCTTGGGCTGGTTACATCAAATTCCTGCATACAGTAGAGGTTTATCTGATGTCCCTCTGGCCAGGCAGATGGAATGACTAAGGAAACCGACCTCCTTTCAGGCTTCTGGGCATTTCCATACAGCATGTCCATGTACAGCATCCAGCCCCAGGAAGAACATCAGAAAGCTGGCGGGGGCTATGAAACCCTCTTTTGGGTTGTCTCTCCATATTTGTAAGGAAGTGAAGGAAAGGGTAGAGTGGGTCTCTGGCCTGCCCTGGCCTGCCCTCTTGCTTACACCTGCAAGAGAATATTTCCACTGCCTTGAAGAGCAGTGGCTCTGCCTTTTCTGCTTGGTGCTGCTTCTCCTCCATGTGACTCCTGGCTTTAAAGAAAAAGTTCATGAAACTAACTGAAAGTCAGTGCAGATGGTAGTGGCTGATTAAATATCAGCTGAGATATCAACAGCTGAGAAAAGTAGAAGAGAAAAGATAACGAATGGTAAGTATAATACAATTAGTAATTTGATGAATTGATTCTAAGGAGCCTTTTAGCTTTCTTCAGTGTGGGTTGCAGTTTTAATTGAATATATCCATATAAGGGGTTAGATTGAGGTACATAGGATTTGTATCACATTTTCAAGTTTCTGTTTTGGAGGCTGACAGGGGTAACAAACAAACAAACAAACAAATATGATTATCTGATGATTACCTGTCATTTAAATAAAATCCTACCGGGTATCTGAGGCCCATTCCAGTTTATTCTCTCTACATATTGCAGTTTGCTTGCACAGGTAAGCAGATGAAAGCTCTTAGGTCATTGGTATAGCATCAACAGACTCAATCCTTCAGTTACACAGAGGGATGGTTTCAATGACTTACAAATTTTTTACCAAGAGTTTACCTGACAAAGCTTTGAGATGCTTTTCATAGAAAGACCATATAAGTATAGTATTATTGCTGCTGTGAGAACATATCTTTCAGATAAGCGTCGTGGCTACAAATTCAGTCAGTTTATTTTATACTCATGCACATAAATACAGATGAAGAGACTGACATAATGAATATGATCTAGTTTGTTCTAAGGGTTCCTTTTGCAAGGATGTTTTTAAGGTATTATCTTATGCTATTAAAGGTCATGAGAACTACAGTTTGATGGTTCATGCTCTGTTCGATGAGAATACACACTAGAGGAAACCATCAGCTTTTCCATGAGGTATTATGAGGATCTTCCTTCAGAATTTAGAGGGAATGGTTTGTTTCTCTGCCTATTCACTTGACCTACAAGTGGAGCTTCCCACAGATCAACTTTCATTTGGATCTGCTGCCTTTGGTTTGGCTCTTCAAATAATAATAAGAAAAAAATTCACAGTGCATTCTACTCTATTGCTCTCTTGGTCTTTGAAATAGCCATGATGGTGTGGTGCTGCTGTCTGAGAAGTTATGTTTCTCCTTCTGGGCTGCACTAACAATCAAGATCTTAAAAATAGTCTGAGATTATGTATTTACGATTAATTCCCTCCTCCTATCTGTGTCTTTCTACTATTTGCATTACAATAGTGTCTGTGATTATTTAATCATATGCTGTATTCATTCACAGAAATCTTTGTTTCATGTGGGAGTATAGAAAAGACCATTTTTGTAGATGAATCAAAGGTTTGTAGTTAAGAAGCTTGATATCTGTGGGGTCCCATCTCATTTGTTGCAGACACTGAACAAAATGTGATGAGTAAAGCAATGTAAATTCAGCCTTGGCATTGTTTTTTTTTCCCTTCCTGTTTGAAAAAGTAAATAGAAAAGTTTTGAAAAATCAATTAATATCATTCTAAACTGGAAAAAGCAAAGCAAACCAAAAAGGTATTTCATATTAGCATGCCAAATATATGTCTTTTCTTTCCCCGTGTAGGAGAATTTTAAAAGCAAGCTGCAATTTTTTAAAAAAAAGGTTGAAGTGTTTAGGTTTGAAAGACCCATTGCTTTCATTTGATGTTGTATACATTTATGGTGTGAAGGTATATACTGTTCTTCTCCTTTTCATATCTTCTCTCTTAATCAATTAATCTGTTCACTCCAAGGCTGTATTTTCTGCCAAATTTTCTATATTGAAAAATGTCTCCCAACCTCCTAACACTGGAAATCAGAAGGTTAATTTCATGGTGAAAACAGTAGCCTGTCAATATTCTGTTCCTGTTTATTCCAGAGTGTTTCTGTGCAATGGAGGGCCAACTGAAAAATTTTGTAGATGCTCCTTAACACTGTGTTTTTTACTTGTTGGGTACCAATCTTCACATACGTGGTGTGTGACTCATGGAAGTGCCGTCCAGCTGCCTCTGCTCTCAGCGAAAATGCCTCTTTATGTGTATGAAGTGGTTTAAAATTATCTTCATTAGATCATTATCTTCATCTCAGTCTTCTCAAACTGAGCATGCAGAATTAGTTATACTTTTGACACTCAAAGATTTGACTCTGAATCTCAGTCTTTCTTGTGTATAGCAAGAAAAGCATGTATATCCCTTTTGTATGGAAAGGTGAGTAAGTGTTACAGGAATACTGTAGAATTACTTATTGATACAGAACCGAGATCTAAAAAGCATTTTCCATGTTATGATTTCTCTAAATATTCCCCTGATTTAGGTCGGCTCCAAGACTAGACCAACACCACAGCTGCACAACCTTTCAAAGAGAATGAAAAGAAGAAACTATTGCACTCTGGCCTGCTCCACAGTTTGATTAATCAGAAGACCAGTGCTCTGATTCACAGGCCATAGTCTAGGATAAGAAAAAAAAAATAAACAGTTGACTGCTGTGACAGGGTTTGAGTTGACTCTTGTGATGGGCCTTGCAACCTTCAACTATACTCCTAGAGGCATGTGTGCACCTAAGTACTACTTTTTCAAAAGTTAGCAGTTTGGAAGAGCAAAAGGGTAAGACTCCTTCCAAGCATGTATGGTAGACATCCTGGCTTTGAGGACTTAAAACTTTTGAGTCCAGAGATCTCAAGAGCTAGGGCTCTCAAGGGACTGGGTGTTTGAGAGTGTTCCCAACTCCTGCCAGGGTTCCCCCTCATCTGCCAGGATGAAGGCATTGCCTGTTTCCCTTGTGGAGCTGGCCGGGTTTCAGTGAGTGCTTGCTTCATTAGTCAGTGTTTTAATCACTTGTTTGATTTTAGTGACTACAAGTTGCATTAGCCATGGGGTTTATTTCACCAACTATAGATGGCAAAGTACTGAAATTATGTCTGAGGTAGCAGTTTTGTTTTGCTTGTGTGAGAGAAAAAAAGTGTTTCTAATGTGAAATTGGGCTGACTCCTTTTTTAATGGCTACCTTAGCTACTATACATTTCCTCAAAAAAGGGCAAATGCATTTGACTTTTTTTTTAAGATGCGGATCTGAGATTATTTGCCAAGATCATTGCAGAAAAACCCAGAAGTAAATAGTTTCTTTTCTACATTTACATGATGGGCAACAAGTAGTGAGTGTAACTAAATAAATAAATGAGTAAGGAGGCTCATTTACTGAGAGCACTTCTTTTGCCTTTATTTCCTTGTCTAGTTTATCCTAACTGTAACAGGATGCACTGTGTTGGATACTGGGAATTACCAATATCTGTATTTTCATTTTCAGATGCTCACACCGAATCACAGAAATGTTGAGGTTGGAAGGGCCTCTAGAGATCATCTAGTCCAACCCCCCTGCTCCAGCAGGGAAACCTAGAGCACGTGGCACAGGATGGTGCCCAGGCAGGTTTGGAAGATCTCCAGAGAAGGAGACTCCACAATCTCTCTGGGCAGCCTGTTCCAGGGCTCTGTCACCCTCACAGGAAAGAAGTTCTTCCTCACATGGAGATGGAACTTCCTGTGTTTCAACTTTAAAAGTTTCTCTTTTAAAGTGGAATATTGTCTTTTCTCGTGTCTCCTCCCCTTTCTCCAGACCTTTTTCACCACCAAACCATTGTTCCAATGTCTCAGCTGATGTGTAGCAGGGCTGTAAAGAGCATTGGGGAGCGCTTGCAGAGCTGGCAACCGCAGCATTCAGCTGTGTCGAAGGTGCACATCTCCATTCTGCATTCGGAGCACAGCAACAGATGCCAACTGTCTAATCAATCAATTGCACTCTCCTCTTCTCCCAGTGTCAGCCACTTTTGCTCATCTTGTTTTTGATGTGAAAACTATTTTAGCCTGGCATGAAGAAGTCAGGGAGCAGGAAAAGAAGCACTCTAACTCATTCAGATATAAATATCTTTTCCTCCTACTGTTTTAATTTCTTGTTGTTTTTCTCTCAAAAGCCTCAGAGAGGAACGTAACTAAGAGCTATTAGAGTCTTTTTGTTTTAAAGTTCACATGCACACATTTTACAAACTATTCAATAGCTGAGTGGGTAAAACCCAGAGCTCCCACTTGCTGGATAAGTAATCTCATCACATTACATAAAAGGTCACCAGCACACTTATTCTCCTGCCTTTTTTTTTAATGTGACAACAATTGCTATACTTTGTGTTGTACTTAATGCTATTACTGCATGTTAATCTTGCTTTGAGCAAGATTACCTACCTACCTACTGGATCATGTATGGGGACATAGACATGCTGGGGGACAGAGAAGATGCTAAGTGCCTTAGGTGTGCATAAGATCATTTATTTCTTGAGAAAATTTGGTCCTTATGGCTTCCTGATGACCTAAGTAAGTTTTCTGGAGTGTCACAAATTAAATTCCTTAAATTCCTTTCAAAATATACTGCATATGCCAAAGTATTATTTTGGATCTCTCAGCATGATCAGAGAGGAGTGCCAAGAACAATCAAATTAGAGTAGCATGTGAAGGCCAGTAAGGTGTTACCATCGTCTTAGATACTTTTCTTTTCCCTTGAAATTGGCACACAGCAATTTTTGTAGCTTGTAATATCTGCTTGAATGAAAATCCATATGTTAGATAATATCTTTTTTTTTTAATGAAGATGTCAGAAGATAGCAAGTGTGCAGTATCACTTGTATACTATTCTAAATTTTTCTAAAGGCTACCTTTTCTGCCAGTGATTATTTCTTTTTAATCTGCAGTTTTCTAGATTCATTTCTTTCAATAGATTTTATTTTGTCTTATCTTTTTTGCTAAAATCCAAGCATTGTCCATTTTCAAAGAATGCATGATATTTTTAAATTGGTACTGGTCAGATTCTAACCTTTCCACAAATAAACTAAAGAGATTTCATTTAACTATTCACTGTACAACCTCACATGATCTCTTTTGTTCTTTTTTGAGTTATCCTCCTTTTTTCAGCATTAATAGAACTGGACCCGACATTAATATTATACCGGAAGAGACTATACCAGAAGTTAATTTCCATATTGTCCATCTAGTTACATCAATTTTATGGCATATATTACCCTCTTACAAACTATTCTTCAGTAGCACTGAATAGTGAACACAAGAAATCTAAAGAGGTCAAATTTTAGCTTTTTGTGGGAGGCAGTTGCAAACCGTCTTTAGCTTTATAGACTTTGCTATCAGGCTTGCTAAGTTGACTTAGCATTTAGGAAAGGAAATAAAGAGATTTTGAAAGGAAATGTTCTATTTTTTGCATTGTAGAAGGTGAAAAAAATAGTGATGCAATACAAATTCTACTGGAATTTGAGTGTTTAGCTCATCAAGTGCTGAAATGATAAAAGCTCACAGTCCACAACCGCACTAACCTGGAGGAGTGAATCATTGCTCAGAGGATCACTGACTTACACTGTTGTGCTTAGTAGCAATGGTAGCAATGGTCTGTGATTCATTGTTGATAATCTAAAAGAGGCTTCTTATAAAAGTGAGCTGTTGACTTTGTTACAGGATTATTCTCTGAAGGAGTGGCCTGAAAAATCTGTAAAACTTGTTGTCTTGCTGTTACTAGTGCTAGAAAGAGTGAGGACAAACATTTAGAACCTATCTGGAAAGATATATTCCCCTCCCTGGAAAAAGACTTAAATATCTGGATTAGGAAATTAATTCTCCTTGGGGGCAAAACTTTCGAAAATTATGTGGCAGAAATATGAGAGGTTCAGAAAATCAACTGTTTGGAAGAAAGGGAGGAGGACTGCAGTTTAAAAGTCTCTCTTCTAGTATAATATGATAAATTAAATTTAAGCATATTGCAGCACAAATGATCCTGCTGACCTTGCCTGAATCTCAAACCTTAATCTACTCTTAACAGTGCAACCTTGATCTATAGGAGCTGAATATAGATTTTTGAGGTGGAGGAGAGGGGTAGGTGATAGGAAAAAGGTTTTACTGGGTAATTCAGTAGGCAGAGAATGATTCCACAGGACAGGACTTGATAGTGCTGCAGTCTGTAATATGCTCACACTCTGTTGTTCTTTGAATCTTTTGCTGCAGAACAAATATGAAACCTGGTAAACCTCCGCATTTAGCCTTCTCATTTTCATGCAATGCAAGTTTGAAGCAAGTAAAACAAATGGATCTTAGCAGTCATAGCCTTTGATGACAGTTTCTGTGCTCAAAGCTCTGCTTCCTTTAGAGTAGAAAAGGCTCTTAAAAAAAAAAAAAAAAGACTTTTTCCTTTGGGGAAGAGAATGCCTCAGCTGAACAATAGATATTTGAATAGTCGGGCACAAGAGCTGAATATCTTGAAACTGCTGTTCTACTTCCTGTAAATTCGGGCATCTGTCATTCATTTTATACCAAGGTTAATTCATACACAGACCTTCTGAGAAATAATTATCTTTTCATTTACTCAGTCAGGTTAGCTCCCTAGTTCTGAACTCACATCTATCAGCTGAAATCTAATTCGTGTTTTCTCATCATTTCAGAGTGTTTTTGAGTTGACCTTTAAGGCAACAAAATAATTAAGCACACCAGTTTTGCTCTATAACTTCGTATTCATTACAATAACAAGCCAGTGATATTAAAAGGACAAATATCCATCCATTAGGTCAGATCATGCCCTTCTCAAATCAATGTCAAAAAACAGAATGATCTCGGTTGGTTGTGCCCAGACAGTGGAAATTAGTTTTATTCAATGAAACAGGATAAGATTGGTTTGAAGCTTAGATTCTGGCCCTTGTACTTTCCCTTTATACAGCAGTGAATATTACTCATGATCACAAAGGGATTTTGGCAATAGTTTTCAAAAAAGCCTGTGGAATTAGAAAAAGGAAAGATTTAGAAGTGTACTGGTTATCGGCACATTTTTCTCCATCTCGAAAGGTAAAAAGGGCTGGTACTAGAAAGTTTAATGTTCAGCTTAGTCTATTATTTCAATCTGAATACAAATTACCTGGTATTTGTTTTAGAACTTATGCCTACCTATTCTGCTCTGTGCATCTATTTCCATCCTGTGATTTAGTTTGATTGAGTTTTTCTTGGGAGAAATTATACAACTAAATGCATGATTTTGTAATGTAGAAGACAAGATAAGTAATTAGCTTAGAATTATGTAGATATAAACCACTGCCTGTCAAACTAAAACAATATAGATTGCTGCTTGTCAAGGGAGGGATCGGAATGCCTTTGTGGCTCCTCTACCTGATTAAATTTCTTAAAATAATCAGGAAAGCTTTCTGCTGGAAACAAAAGTTACTTTTTGAACTTAATTACATATCAATAATAAGTGACATCAATTAATTTCTAACATCTTGTAATGAATTTCTAACAGAAATCTTAAAAACTTGCAATTTGCTTAGAAGGTAACTTGGTTCCTTAATTGAGTTTTAATTATTTTACATACATTTCTTTGATATACAGTTAATACTGGCATTGCATGTGACTTGATTTTTCCTCTGAAGTTAGATTGAATTTCTCAAGATATGCTTACATTTTTCCTTTAAATATTTCACAGGCTTCTCTGGTATTCTTGGTAGACAGTTATGGCTGCTGAAACTGATTCTTGCATTACTAACACATATGGAACAGAAAATGATTGGGTTAAGTATTGTAAATTCAGTGAACACTCAAAATCCAGACTCTGTGACACCTCATCTTTTTACAAGACTGGTATACCGTAATGACAGTACCCCTAAAGCAGCCCTAGAGGGCTTAGTGGCAGGGAAGGAGGGGGAGGCCTGGACAAAATGCTTCCAATACACAGTGTAGGAAACATGTACAAACGAAAGCTGACACATTTGTGTGTAGACATCCCCCTGGAAATACTGAATCCAAGTAAAGCTGTGCTTGAGGACAGCTCCTGTGGGCAGGCCACCACCCATCAGCACGAAGGCAGCAGGAGAGACATGCTTTGGGAAAATATGTGAATGATTCATGTGGTCTATGTGAATCTCATCTGTGTTTTACTCATTTCACAGAATCACAGAATGGCTGAGTTTGGAAGGGACCTCTAGAGATCATGTAGTCCAAGCCCTCTGCTGAAGCAGGGACACCTAGAGCACGTGGCACAGGATCACATTCCTTCTTCCCAAATAACAGAAAATGGTGGTTGCTGTGAATAACTAATTGAGAATAGGGCAGTGTGTGTATTTCTGTTATTATCAGGAGATAAAATAGCAAATTAACTTAATCACTTTTTCTAGCAATGGAACCCCACTGATGTTGTGGGCAAGCTGGATTCAGGAAAGTTTGCCAAATACAAGGCATTTCATGTGAAATATTTTGAACTCACTAAACCTGTTTTCCGCCTTTTTTTTTTTAGTTATTGTTTGTTCATTTATTTTCATCAAAGCTTTACATCATTCATGTATTTCCTACTTGTTCTGTTGGAGCACAGACTCATTTGTTTGTGAGGCATAATGTGTTACTGAAGAAGAAAAGAAGGAACAGTGAAAAGAGAGGAGGTCAATCCTGCAAAATATTACTATTATAGAATCCGGATTTGTCTGTCTTTGCACACTGGACTTGATTTCATTGTGAGTGAGGCCTTAGCAAGAAAGCAAGAACAGAGAGATTCTTAAAGCGTCCTATATGTGGGCTGAGAATTTTATAAACAGCTGAAAGTGAGAAAGAAGTTCTTACAGGCCTCTCTCTGCCAGCCCATTTATGAACTACTGAATAAGGTGAGGAAGAAGCATTTCAATGGAGCGGGCTCAAAGAGGTTGTTCTGATTTCAGGGTAAAAGGCCAATTTTGCTGCAAATATCCTCAATATGGTGAGTGCAATCACTTAAAGACAAAAGAGACTCAGGTCCCTAGTTCATTTATTCATTAGAGATCTTACAAGTTTCTTCTCTATCTCCTTCAAGTTCTGATGGAATTCTTAGACCTTGCAGGACCATGCTTCCAGTTGCATTGAAACAGACTCCTTGCTTTCTTTAATTTATTAATGTTAAATAAATATACTTATTCGTTTTACAGTGCATCAAACCTATCAGAATTCCAACGGACAAATCTAAGCAGGAAAACTTTCTGGTGGTGGATACTTTTAATAAATCAAGTATTTTCTTGATTAACTGACAATTAAATTAATAGTATGTTCCTAAAACCTTCCCAGTTAGTTTTCTTAGCAGTTACTCGTGTCAGTATGTATAAGAGAGAGAATTCTTTGGCAAAATGTCCCACCTATCTCAATTTGCAGATGTAGATTTAAGATCAATAAACTGCAAAATAGGTTGTTCATTTATTTATCCATATTATCCAGCTCTAAGGATTCCATCTGACTCTTCCACTGACCAAAGGCATCTGATATATTTTATTGTATGTTTAGTATAATATTGTATATTTAGTACTAAGGCAACAGTGTCCAGCCACTCAAGACCCTGCGGAGCCTGAAAAACTTCAGATGTAAGAGTGAAATCTTCTCCTCGTGGTCACAGAGCTTCTAAATGGTTCAGGAGAAAAACTGTCCCAGAAGTGGTTGAAAATAACTTGTCATCATTTAGAAGAGACAGAGAAGAAATATGGTTGGCAGGAAATGTTTTCCTGTTTGATAGAATCCATTATGACACTTAATGTATTGGGTAACAAAATCATGCTCTAGAGTCTGCATTTAATTAATGGAGAGCTATCTACATGTAAAGCTGCCTCCTTAAAAAGTGAAGAGAGTTATAATAAAATAGAAATAGTGATTTCAAATTAATTATTTTATTACTCAGTGAAGTCTAATTCATACAAGCATATTTTAATTGCCTGGAGATACAAGAAAAATGTTTACAAGTCTTTTCTGGGAACGGACAGACAATTGTTAAATTGGAGCTATAGGGGCCAGCTTTCACTGGATTAGTGAATACAGACCCCTCCAAAAATAGTTTTAATTTTGTTGAAGTGTAGGACTTCTGCAAAAAAATACACATAACTACAAACTATTACATTTCAAAGTGTTTTTAAAGCAGCTGTAAGAACTAGAAAAGGTAATGTAAGTACCTCAGTTCTTCAGAGGAAAAGCAGTCTTCAGAGAACAGTTGAAAATTCAAAATACAAAGGCCAAGTCTTAAACAGATTTAGCCTGTCAGTGAAATGACTGAAAATGAGGTGAGAAGAGGAGGAAGAAAGGGAATTTGTTGTGTTGTATATAACAAAAGTAATAGAGGTTAGAACACAAGAAAATGATTGTGCATTGCTTTCTTGGATCATTTCCTGGATGCATGATTTAAGTGGGCCCTTGAAGGCAAATCTCTAAACCAGTGACACTGAAGCTAAATTTAAAGTTAAAGGAATGGAGAAGTGTCATCTTCTAATTGTCTCTGAAAAATCATTCTCAGTTAACATATACTAATTCATTCTGAGACAGGCTAAGAGGAAAACATAACTCTGTCCACCACTTTCCTAGAAAATGCTTAAGCTAAAATACACTAATTCCAAGCAAGTTGCCAATTGCAAGTTGCAATTTGCAATCTGTTTTGAATAACATATCTCTGTAATCTGGAGTGATGCGGGAGAAGACTTAGCTTTCTTGTGCTCAGTCACTTCACAGTAAAAAGGTTTTTCTCATGCTCAGACAGAACTTAGGAGGAGAAGTTGAAGCAACTCAGCTTGTTTGGCGAAGAGGAGGCTGAGAGGTGACCAACTATGGAGAATTCCAAAGACTACCGAACCAAACTCTTTGCCATAGTTACAGATGATAACGGGCAACAGTTATGAGCTGGGCCTGGGAGTTTCTTGCACAACATTAGGAAAAAGAGTGCCACACAGCAAAAGGTTACCTTGAGTTTGTGATATTGTGGAGGTGTTGAAGATTCATGTAGGCAAATCCCAGCTGAGCTGGTCTGGTGCAGGTGACCGTCCCGCTCTGAGGTGGGACATGGTAACTGTTCCTGCAGTTCCAGTCTAACCAGTAGTTTTATCCACCTCTAACTTTTTAAACGTGTTCTGTATTAATGGCACAGTGCCAGTGTGGGGTCTGAGTGTGGCCCTGCTTCTGAAACCTCTGACCAGGCCACTTGGTTGAGTGAGAGGAGGGGAGAAATAACATTAAACCCTTATCTGTGGATACAAACCAGAAAAAAAAAAAAAAAAGTGTGAGATTACTGAAACCACATGTTGGCTGAAAATTGCATTCTCCAAAATTCTTTGTCTAGCTCTAACTTAAGCCTCCAGAGAGTTAAATCAATATAGAGCTGGCCAAAAAAACCCCGCATGTTCTTCACAAACTTCAAACTTCACAAAAATATTAACGTCCACAAAAATGCATTTTATGACAAATCAGGATACACAATATTGCACATTATGGTAAAGGTTTATTTCAGAAATGTCAATATATTCTCTTTTGTGACTGTGCTTTAGGATATGATATGTACCTTGTCAATGAAAATTTAGCAATACTAGGTGTGACAGACAACTACATAATTCCAAAAAAATGTTCACTTGGAATGAAATGCTACAGTTAAATCAGACCATTTTATTTGGACTCTTTTTTTTCACAAAACAACAACAACATCAACAACAACAACAACAACAACAAACTCTTAAGACTTCTAGGTCTAGGGTAAGACCTATTCCAGATTAACAAGTGGCAGTTTTGCTCCCTTATCATCTTTCTTTCTCCTCTGGATTCCTGTACATCCTTGAAGTGTCAGGTAAGCTAGTTTTATTTAACAGTTTGAACAGACTGTTTCCCCTTGACATCACTTATGCACTTCGACTTATAAAGGGAAAAATAAAAGCAACTGCAACACCTGAAAGCTGGTCGCTTACAGGCTGTGTTGTATGATCTTTCTGAAGAACATAAGTCTATTATATTGAAACAATGAAGTGTGTAGTTCTAAAGCTCATGAGAAATAAATGCTGCCATTGTCACAGCCATCTAGAGTTTCTTGGAAACAATTAGCGAGCAAGTCATAGATCCAGATCTAAGAAAGTAACAGCCATTAAGACAATGCAACTTCCTTTCCTTAAGTTTAGAAATAAAAGAATTCTCACAATAATTCACTGTCTAATAGAAACAGATAGAAGTAGCTGAATTCTTTTTTTTTCCGGATAAATTATTTTCTTTTAGGTTCTTGAAATGGACCCTTTTCATATAGAATTTAGCTGAGTCGGGAGGAAGGAGAGAGCGAGTGGAGGTATGCAAGTAAACAGCAGCCTGGTAGAGAGTTGTCATGGGCAGGTCAGAATGAGCTACAGTCTATAGTAGACAGAGTTTATTTAAAACCCAGCAGACTAGAGCTTTTACCCTACCTGATTACTTGCCGTACTTACTCACACCCCTACAAATGCTACGTTGGCCAGGTCTCAATTTCCCTTCCCCATAGGCAGGTGGCTGCAGGTCTGAGATGGTCAGGCAGAAAGTCCTGTTGGTTCCTGCTGTTTGACTTCTCTCAGTTACGTGACTTGGACATCAGCAGTCAACTTTCCTGGATGTTCCTCTGGCATACATCTCCATGGATCTTTGATCTCCAGGATCTTCCCCAACTTCTAGGATCTTTCCTCCAGCCAGAATCTTCTATCCAAGACTCTTCTTCTGCCATAGACTACTTTTTCTTCACAGTCAACCTTCTTTTTGCCACCAGATCTTTCTGGGCCCCCAAGCCACTGTTTTTCCCGATCTAAATAGTCTATGTGCAGATGCACAACACGTGACCAGTCTCCTATCTAGTGGTCTGTCTCACATGTCTTTATGAATAAAAGGATTCAGAACATGCCACTTTTGTTCACTTCAGGTGTTATCAAAATTTACAGCCAGCCCATTCCAGTTGCAGTTAGCAAATAGCAGTCTTCTGCTTGAGAGTTCAATAGTTCATTTTCTGACATTCAACTCTGCAAGCATACACTCAATTATCTACTTCCTGTTAGCATTCATGATTGCACTTTTTCATGTAGAGCGAATCTGTACTTGGCAGGCCCATTTCCTAGTCCTATCTTGAGTTCTTCGCCGTGAGCTTGCCCATCCTCTGTTCCTAACAAGGCATCTAATCTGTGGTCTCCTGTCTCAGACTTGAGGGGTTCAAAATGAGAACAAATACACAACGCCTTGAATTCCGTGGTTTAACATTTGTTCTTTGTTTTTGTTTTCATTTATCTATTCAAAGATATCTGATAGAAGTCCTGCTTTCTTAGGATGATATTCTGAAAAATGAAAGTACTTGTTACTGTAGCCAAATACTAAAAGTAGGCATCCACTAGTTTGGATGACATGCAGGACATACCAGTGTTCCTTTTTCTAGTGCCAGTAAGTTTGCTCAGATGAAAATGCAGATAGCAGTTAAGTATGGATTGATGGTTAGCCAAAGCAAGCTATATAAAGTATGCTGAATGATAATGAAACTTGCTATGCTCTGATTGAAATGGACTGCCTGAATACATTATTGGTATATGAAGAAAATGCAAAATGGTCCTATGGATTACATTGCTATCAGCTTTTGACTGACAGCAAATCATTCATGTGACCAAAAATGGTGAGAATGTATTCCACTGAGATGTCAGATTATTATTAAGTAATTTGTAAGCAAAACATGACCATGGAAGGGCCTTGGTGTAATAATTGCTGCTGC
Source organism: Tinamus guttatus (assembly GCF_000705375.1). Next base: position 103,509 of record NW_010589860.1, read on the forward strand.
CTTGTCTAGACACTCTCTGAATATTATTGTTATTTCAGATTAGCTTTACAGAATTATCCAGAAAACCTGTTTGGATAAGTAGATAGCCTCTGTCCCAGAGAGCTTGTAATATAAAAACAACCAAGAAGCAATAGATGACTCTGATCAGAGAGTACAGAAGAAATATGTGAGACTTTGAGGATTAGATCATGCAGTGTAATTAGTGTTCAACTGGGGCTCTACTGCTCAGCTGGATATATATGTATTTCTGAAGTAACTCTACCTCCATCTTTCCAACTACAGTAGGGTGAAATTGATACAAGGCCCAAAATCAGAGTCCTCTTGTTTCAGGTGTGGTGCTTAGATTGGTTCTCTTAGTTGCACAGGATGTACACATTTATAATGTCTCAAAGAATTCTGCAATATTTCTAAATTGCAGGGTCATACTATGCACGCTCTTGGGCCACTGACAGATAAGACTTACTGGACACTCACTGTTGACAGACTACAATGAAACACATCCATTTTAAAATGTATTTATAATCCTTTTCATTAATCAAAAAATAAGAAGAATAATTTCTGCACTTTTTTTTTTTAATTTCCCTGATAGATAAAGGTAGCCTAGCTACAATTTTAGCTAGACTAAGTCTGAAAGTATGTTCCTCAGCTAATGTACTCACACAAAGTAGGGAACTGTTTTCACTTCTCATTTCCTGAGCAGATGAGATGGAAAATTAATTTAGAAACAAAATCAAATTAAAAAAGTAGAATTATTTTTTCTTTATTAAAAAAAAAACTTTAAAAAAGTAATGAAATTGTCAGTGAAATAAAGGTTTCACAACTTAGCCCATAAGCCCAATCAACCTTCCTGACCCAGATAGCATAAAACAAGGCAAAAGGTAATTTAATATTCAGCTTGGACTATATTACTAAATCCTTTTAAGTCTAAAATTAGTAACAGATTTGTTTCTTATCTGTCAAGGAAGAGAAAGTCTGTAAGTAATATAATTGCTGTGAGTAATTTACTTGTAATTTGATTTCTTTTGCATTGGGAAATATGACAAAGAGTAGCGTATATACGTAAGAGAAGACACTATATTTGAAAAACTCCATAAAAACAGTTGTGTGAAGAAAAGGAGGTTTAATGCAAATAAAAGAACCACTTATGTGCAAACTAAGACTCTAGCAGGACATGTTTTTGTCTTTTTTTTAATTAGTTTTAAAAAACTAATTTTGGACTGAATCTAGGTTCTTAAGTAGTGGTGTATATGCTACCAGGGGTGGGTTTTAAGACATGTCCAAGTAATCCAGCACACAGACAGGAAGCTCTGCCAGCAGTGTTGCCTGCTGTTGCCACTGCGCATGTCTAAGGTATTGTAGGGCTTTATTTGTACTAGATCTGTTTTTTCTGATGAATTTCTGTGTCAGGTGATAAGAGTCCAATCTTAGTTTTGGCTGATACTGCTCCACCTGTTGAACTCTATTAGAAGCTACCTTAATGTAAAATGTGTTTGAACTAAAGTCAAGTCTATTTTTACATGGGGTTTCTTTTCTTTATGGAGTAATTGATGAAAGAGTATGTGACCTTGCTTCCTCGGATCAGTCTCCGCTCTTTCACTCCTAATGTCCTTTCTCCTTTCAGAGATTCAGAAGATGTTTTGTCTGCTTTCCTCCTCTAACCTTCGTGATTTGAAAAGGTCCCTTCTGTGCCACATCAGCTTCTGAACTTGGAAATATCTATTTCTTCTGCAGGCACATGTCACACTTTCCACTGCAAGCTGAGATGTTTATCAAACTAGAGAACAAGTAAGTTCCGAAAACGTTATTTATACAGAAACTCTCTCTTAGATCTACAAGTTTATCAACAAGAGAACGTTTGGGAAGATCTCCTGAAACATTAAAAAAAAAAAAAGGAAAGAAAAAAAAAAGAAAACGCGAAAAAAAACCATACAAGATAACTATTCTGATTACATTTAAATTTTGAAATGAGATATGACTATTGTAAATAAAATCAAGCATTGCTCACTAGTATCCATAATATTTCTTGCCTGATGGAAGTCAGGCACAGACTGTTCTAGACTGAACATTTTTCTTCTGCATGGAGGCCTAAAGCAGCTCATTCGTTTTCTAAAAGTGAAACCTAACAAATCAGGCAGTTACTTGCATGTTTCAGGAAATTAATTCCTATTTTCCTGGATCCTGCCAACTTGCACCACCCAGAGCTGGCATGTAGCATGTATGGCTGCAGTAGCTGCTCTCAGAATTTGAGAGGCCAGCTTGGACTCCTTCTTTGGCCCAAGAATATTGCTCTAAAAAGAAGCCTGGAGAGGATGGAAAATGCAAAGCTGGAAACAGCTGGAAGTTAGAAGCAACAGCCATTAAAATCAGTGTGACTGGATGGAGTTGGTGACTCATAAAATCCCTAGGCTG
>NW_010589860.1:107217-128383 GCF_000705375.1 Tinamus guttatus
CTGCAATGTGTGCTGGTTAAAAAGCAAAACATACAGAGTGCCAGCACTCTCTGGTGACTCAGAAGAGGGAAAATGTTGCTTGCTTTGCTCTGAATTAAAAAACTATGTATAGGGAAGGATTAACACAACCAGGTGTCTTGTAACCTTTCCAAAAAAGATGGCAATCTCCATATATTAGATGGGACTTTTGAGAAATGCACTTTTTTTACTAACTAACTGATCTATTTCAGTAAAGATCAAGGAATGATTCAGAAGTCGTTCACACCAGGTGCAACCTTAAAAATAATTCAGATTGGTATATAAAAAATCGGTATACTCAATTCTGTTGACCTTTAAAATGGCTATAGACATTCATTTGGAATATTTGTAAAGGTGAAGTCTAAATAAACCCATAAATTATTGCCACACATGCATTCCATCATACAGGAGCACCAGTTCTCACACAAACCCTCAGTTACTCGTTTTTCGTGTTTTCATCTCTTTCATTGATTAATTATTTAGTCTTCTGATTTTGAAAATGCCTGTGGTTCTAATGAAAGATAATATAGAGAATCTGGACTGAATTGTGCTGTAGAAGAAGAGAGGTGTTAATCTTCCTCTGCATGATCATACAGTTAAATCAGGCAAAGGTGAACCACAGTTAATATCAGTAAAAAGACATCTCTGCAGGTACGTTATTGTTTAGTAAAACTTTAATTAGGAATAGATGATTCTCAAAATTGGATTCTGTTGATATAAACTACTGAAGCATTATTCAGAATACCAAATGAGAGCTTTTTCAAGTCAGACTGAAATGTCTGTTTCTCTTTCATTTAATAACTAAGGGCCTGAAAAACAGCTGTTTTCTGGTATCTCGGTGCATGTCATCTGAATTTTGCACATTAAAATAAAAATGATGAACAGGAAATTCCAACTTTAATGTAGATAGATTTTCTATAATGAAGCTATAAAAATCACTTGTGTCTATCCTCTGTTTCTATGTCATTATCTCTTGTCACAGGACTCATATTTGCCACTTGGGTCACTCATTACTGAACTGACATCAAGCTAATTAACAGCTTTGAATTGTAACTTTTAAATCCTAATGTTAGATTCTTCCCATTTTCTCTGATCATTAGGTATATTTTCACTTCCTGTACCTCATTCAATTTTTATTAATGCAACTCAGAAAATCTTTTTCTCTCAAAGAATAAATAAATAAAAAAAAAGCAGCTTGACATGCCAAAAAGATACACAGTCTGTTAGATCTTAGTTTGTCTCATTGCAAAAGGAAATATGCTGTAGTGGGGCAAAGAGGTATCAAATTCTGAACGTAAGCAGTACCCTTACAATTAGAAAAGCATTGTGACTCTAAGACAACATTTGGAGCATATTCTTTGCTTTCCTTGTCCTGGATGGTCACTAATTTCCCGCTGCTTTGGACTTAAATAATACAACATCCCCTGCGTTGGTGCAAAAGAGAAATACAGTCAAAGCAGGTATGTTCATCACTTGCCTGTTTTCAGGTAAGAGCACGAATGTTTGCTTTGAGTGCACAAACGCAAGATTTGGGTAAACTCAACAGGCATCTAAGGCATGAATAAGCTTCCTTTGACAGATGCATAGTCCAAAGTCAAGTTATAAGTGTAAATACTGGTATACTTCTGTTTGGGGATAAGAAACAATATTTCTGTTTTATTTTTTTTTTCTTCACAGCTAGAAATAGTACTTGTGATATTCTTTAGAGTTGTTTTTTTCTTTTTTGTGATGCTGAACTGGCTGTACATACAAATACATGAAGAACATCATCTCATTTCATCTGCATTGTATAATTCATAGTAATGCATTATTCAAAAAAATTTAGAGAATCTTTAAGATGTACATTAGCATCTCAATCTTCTTTCTCCTGAGTTATCCTTAAAATATAACTACAGACATGTGGGAGGCCTGGGAGACATCACATGTGGAAGTTTACTTTTTTCTTTGTTTTTCTTTGTTTTGTTTGTTTTTTAATGTATCCTCCTCACGAGACTTTAGAATCTAGCAATTCTAGGTGTCTTCTCAGTTACTATAGTTACCTGGAATTCAGGTGTCAACACCAGTTATTCTGGTTCTCTCCATATTGAGTAAAGAGATACCAAATCATTTCAGCATGTAATTAACTTTTTCAGACACATTTGGGTTGAATAAAATGCCCTTTGGAATGCAGTTGGTTCCACACCAATGTGGAGCCTACCTTTCTGATTAATTTTTGTTAGCTTTTGTTTGGTAAGTGCACAGCCTGCGTATTACCGTGGCTTCTCTCCTCTGCACTGTTTTATACATGTATTGTTCTTCCATGTATTGTGCATTTTGTAATTTTTTTAATCTAATATGAAGCTTAGGAATGAAATAGTATCTGAAAATTATTCATTCTGACAATAATTATAGTGTTCAATCAAGTACTTTTTTTAGTATCTGATTTATTAATGGGGATGTTAAATTCCAGTAATTTGTTCTAAATTCTTTGAAGTGATCACCCTGAAAAATGTTTCTGAATGCAGTCTAAGTGTATATTAATTATATACATTTATTTTAGATAAGTTTTCTGGTAGTCTTTCTTGTTTAGTAAAATTACCTGAATATGTAATGCTCTACCAAGTACTGAATTTCTCTTAAAATTTGAAGAAAGTTTCAAGCAAGTTAAGAGCAAATGTTACTATATGTGTTTAGCTCTTCCCTTCTTTCACTCATAATGACAGCACCACTTTTTTTTTTTTACTTGCATGGTTGCAATTAGCCCATAATTCCAGTACTGCAGCAAACAACAGTGATGTTAAAGAACATTCCTAATTATTTTTGGAAGCAAAAGTTATTAGCCCCAAAGTCTAGTTAATTGCAGAAACTAGAAACTAGAAACTATAATGCAAATGGACTTGTGAAGAGATCCTCCATGAGGAAAGACAGGGACTATTTCAGAGCATCGCAATCAGTGGCCTATCAAATGAGGAACTGACCCCAAAGAAAAGCCACGTAGGAACTTGCAGTCAGACTGTGGGTAGCTGGCTCTTGCCTTGAGGATGGGGAGGACTTCATAACAGAACTTTAATGATGCTCTGTGGGATTCTAATTTTGTTATTTACGAATACCTGATTTTGCAACCTTTATATTTCTTAAACGGCTTTCAGTGTATGAAGATTTTTATTATACCTTTAGACTAAGTAACTGCTTCTGATACATTTCAAGAGAAAAAAAAGATGAATACGTGTAGTATGTTCTGCTTTCTCATTCCCTTTTGTTCTGATTTTATTGAATAACTAGAAAGGGTTATGTTTTCTATTCTGGCAAGCACATGAAATCATGTGGTACTTTAGACTAACTTTTGTAATGGCAATACTTTACAGTTATTGAATTTCCAGTTGCAATCTTTCTTGTATTTTCTTTTCTTTTGTTTTTCTTTTTTTTGTTGTTTTTCTTTTTTTTGGTTTTTTGTTTTGTTTTGTTGTGTGTTTCTGGAAAGCTTTATTGATACGTCCAGGAAAGGTTACTTAAGCATTATGCTGTGTTGAGATATAACATTTTTTTCTATAAATAATTCAGCATTACTTGGATCTTATAACAGGAGTGAATTCATCCTTGACATTTCTATGGATGGATATATGTTTTCTTGATTCAAGTTAACATCTGAATTTCACACCTTTCGGAAAGAGAAAGTCAGAGAGAATGTTATCTGATAGAAACTTGCTATACTCCTGAATAATCAAGTTCAGAAAACTAAGTATCAGACAGAAGAAAGAAAAGTGACTAAGGAATGGAGGATGCTAAGCATAATGGCAATGTATTTTATCTGAAAAAAAAAATGAAGTAGCATATCTATTTAATTGGAGTTAGGTAAGGTAGATATATTTTTAGTTTAGGAGAGGAAGAAGGGAAAGAATTAAACCCAAAACATGATCTGAAAGAAGGAAAGGTATTCTAATTGCTTGAATATTGTTGGAAGATAAAGCAGGCATATTTTAAATCTGGAAGATGAGAGGACAGTCATCAAAGTACTTTCTTGGGTTTGGGACTATATATGGCATTGTGTTTTTTTTCCTGTTTCTCTCTGTGCCTATTCTAAGGAGAATAGAAGTCCTTGCTAAACTCTTCAGAGTATAATTTCTGAGTTGCTCATCTTTCAGCATAATTAGGAACTGCTGCATGTTAGAGCTAACGGAGATTCCAATATGTTAGCTATTTCCTGTGTGGAAATGTCCCAAGCAAAGGAAAATAATTTGTCAGCCTGTCTTACTCTGGAAGTCAATGCCTGTATTTTCCTGAACTATATTTGAATACTGTGTATAATAGTAAGAAATATAACTATTTTAACTCTAACACAATAGTGACAGAGATGTTTCAAAAGGCCTAGAAAGAACTCTGAAAGATTTTATTTTGGCCTGATGAGGTAAGAAAGTTGAATACACATCTGATGGAAAACTAAAGCAAGTAGATTATGGAATTGTTCTCAGAAATGAGTCAGTAAATCCTAGCAAAGACTACTTGATGAAGCTGCAGAAAGGATTGAACAGATACAATGGGGTGGTGCGGATTTCCAGTGGGCAGAAATAGAGTGCATAGCAAATATTTTCCTAATGTAAGCACAGGAACACTGCATGTTGTTTGAGTGGGTTGTCTGCGAAGGTTGTCTTAAATAATAATCATTAATTTCTGATCTTTAGTTTCTCAGAATTAATTCAGTTAAGTGCTTTACAGACTTCATCTTGCCTTCGTTGAAGTCAAAGCAGAGCTGGATGCAAAATCGTCTACTTTTAGCTCTTAATATGTTACCCAGGTGTCTTTGTAAGATACTTAGAAGGACAATAGGAAAATGTCAAAGGATTATTTTAAAAGGCTGTATTACAAGTTCCATGTTATGCTGCATATTTCCATGATGTGCTAAAAGCTCTGGTACCTTTTTTTATCATGTCTGGTACAATCTAGATATGATTTGCTAGATTAAATTACTAGATTCAGAAAAAGCACTGGATGGGGAAAAAAAGCAGAGAAAAGAATAACAATGATAATATAAAAGCCTCCCAGGGCCTTATGTGTAGATCAGTGGTTTTTGTCAGAAAATTACAAACAAAGCAATAAATGAAAGAGAAAGTATTAGGAATAGCAATATACTGTGAGGAAACATTACAGGAATTAATTAAAGGAGCTTTTGACTGATCAACCATTACGCAGTTAAAAGAAACAGCTTTCAAATGGCAAATGACAATAATGTGATTAATAAAAAAGAAAATGATCATACTTTTTATCAGGCTAAAGGTAACGTAAATGTTGCAGTGCACTTGGGGTTGTGATGGTGTTTTAAATTGTTTATTTTGGGTTGCAGAAGGAAGCTAGGCACCAAGAGATTTTATGTGAAAACTCTGCAATGAAATGGAAAATGGGGCACAGTACTTTATGGTTAATTTAACATTCCTTTTACTAATCAAGTTTCTTATTATATGTTTGAAGTACACAAATCTTTCAGTGATTCTCTCCTATTGCTATGTGGCAGATGGCAAATTCAGAGGTGTAAATGAGGAAGAGCACATGCCAAATGCCTCTTCTGATAGACACATCTGGCCGCAACATAGTACCATAAACTCCCCTAAAGCCAAAAATCATCCATCAGTAAATTTTTTAAAAAAAAAGGAAAAAAAAAAGAAAAATGGAATAGAAATGCCTGAAAGAGAATGTCATTCAGCTGTTTGTGTTAAGATCTTTCACTGAAAAGATGTTCTTTTCTTTCCTGCTTCAGGGAAAACAACATTGTGAGCCACCATTTTGAGCTTCAGATGTAGCATGTTACAATTCGAATTCTAGTGAAATCTGGCTGAATAGTTTTATTTTATTCTTTCCCTGTCTCTTTTCAAAATAAAAACACCACGTTTAGACTGGTGCAAGTTCACTGGTTCTGAATGTGCAACTAAAATGTTATCTTATTTCAGAAGGAATTCACTCAGAAGGAATTTCTGGGTGAAGATGTGGTAATATGCAGAACAGGAATCAAATCCTCTATCCATCTAGCGCCTGAGTTATTGCTGTAATATGCTTTGAATGTGTGGGCTGTTTAGTGGGCTGGTAGAAGTTTAGCTTTTCCCTTATTAATTAAATTATTGCATATTTTAGTGCTGAGGCAAATTTGCATTTCAGACATTTCCTCTGTGCTCTCTTGATTAGCTTTAACCTTATCTAAAACTGTCATAGAGTTAAGGATCTCCGCATTATTCTGAAAACACAGATGATACCAGTGAGTAAAGGTGAGAGAATTACTTTAGCAAATAATTTATTTTTTCATAATGTGTGTTCTTCTCCTTAAGTTCCAGATAAGCCTGTCATTCTGCACTATCACAAGTTTTGCCAGGTTCCCAGATTTCAATGTTTTTTGTTAACCCAAGATGCAGTATACTCGCCAAGTGTTTTAATTGTAGAATATGAATCGGCCATTAGTCTCTCAGTCATTTACAGCTGGTTGCATGTTTTAACCTTATTTTTTAAATGTACAGGATTGTGGAAGAGAAAGTTAATTAGGAGCAGTCCTTTTAGGCTAGTGGATTCAGGAGATATTAGAACAGGCTGGGCTTTCTTCTTGTAATGTACCTACTTCTCTTACTGAGCTGCTTGTGAGCCAGAGTGGAAACCAGTTCCTCGGAGAGGGTCCTGCCACCTCCCACATCCCCAGAACACCTGAATTCAGATGCCAGCTGTGGAATTCATTTTGTGCAGTCTCCCAAGGTTGGAGTTTCCTTTTCCCTCACCTCTTTGCAGCAGATGATAAGTATCTCAAAAGACCTGTGAAGGAGATTTTGCTCTGGCTCTGCCATTGCATGTTTTCAAATACTGTACCTTACTTTAAGAGAAGTCATTACAGTTCCTATATTTCTGGTTAGTACATGCTTGTCAAAAACTGATATGTATCCACTGCCCAGGCATCAGATTCACTGTAAAGGTCCTGGCCACAGATGGAGCACATATTTGGGAGGCCCAGCATGCGTCCAAAAGAGCAGACTTATTTCATTATGTCTACATCTGTCCTAAATCTGCTGCATGAAGACTGTCAGTATGGCGTACAAGAATATTTGTTAGGCTTACAGCAAAGTGGGTGCCATACTCATGACCATGCCTGGACTTCACTAAGAACAGTGCAGAGTTTTGAGATTTCACCTGGAAAAGATTTCTGCCTAACAAAAAGACAAGCCTAGAAAACCCAGCATGTCTGGCAGCCTGAACTGTATCAGGAATTACCATTTTCTGTGTGGAGAATTGGGACAGCATGTACTGTGCACCATTTCCAGTATGGGTCAGTGCTTAATGGGCAAAAATAACCCTTACTGATGTCTGAGTATGAGCCAAAGAAGTCTGAATTATTTAGCATGTGCCATTGTAATTAGTGTCATAAACATGAGTTAAACAGTGGCACACTGCAAGGGACAATCCCCAGCCACCAGCTGATGTCACTGTGAATTAGTAATAGTAGCTCACAAGCACAGTAATGGGCTTGTGGTTGGCTAGTTAGAGAAGATTCATTAATTACTCATACACAAATCCTGTAGAATTATGTATAGGTCTCCAGGATATAAAATTGTGCAATGGCATGTTGCTGGGGAACATTTTTCATGCTTCTGCCATGTGCTTAAGAATGAGTTGACCTGATCTAGAAACTCTGCTCTGTCCTTTATGGTATTCTGGCAAGAAGCAAACTTCTAACAACCAGCTGATCTGGTCAGCAGACAAGCGTGAGCATCTCCTACATAAGTAATTTCTGACCACTATTACCAGCCACTTTTTGTGATGCTGGCCTTATGTTCAAGTTCATCTGCAACAGAGGGCCCCTCTTGCCAGACACCTCCACTTCTCCAGTTTCCCATTTGCAGCTGGAGAAAGCCTCCTTCTGTGGCTCAAACTTCCAGTCTCCACTGTCATAGGAGTCCACATTCTCCCAAATGGGAGCCAGATTCCTGTTTTCTCTGCTTCTGCAACACAAGACGTGTGCTCTTGCCCCTCTAGTCTCTGTGAAGAAACTCTCCATCTCCTGCTGGTCTTCCCTGGTGCCTCCTCCCTCCGTTCCTTTGCCTGGCAGGTCAGCGCCATAGTCAGGAGGTAAAGCCAGGAGGGCAAAAATCAGCAACCCAATTCCAGGATCAGCGAGATGCACGGTCTGATACTATCATAGCTACAATGTAGCTTGAGCAAATGCCTGAAAGTAAATGCAGCTCCTGAGCTAAGATGGAGAGGCTCTAGGGGGTGCCTTCTTGGAGGAACTGGGCAGGGAGAGAGGCTCTCCATCAGGTATCTCTGCTCAGAACACAATTTCTTGCAATATTTTTCAGTTTCTGGTCACGGTTCACTTACCTTGTGAACACCAGGTCTGCTGCACACTCCTTCCTTTTGTTCTGTGCTTCAAACAAGATATATTTTTAGGTCCTAATTACTGTTAGGTTAATGCCTAATGGTAAGATGCTAAATCTAAGACCTGTAGGCAACATATTGCCTAGGAGATCCTTCAGTATTGCTCATAGCCACAGGAAATTGATGCTATAATGGTTGAGCTTAACAAGAATATAAAATATGTTGTTGCCTTTGATATTTTATGAATATCCACACTTATGGCCAGAGGAATAATGTTATTTAAAATCTACACAAAATAGGCTTACATTAGTGTTAAAATCAGTGCTGACTATCTGTGAGCTTACCATCTTTTGAAAAAAAATACTTTAACTACAAATTTCTGTCATGCAGACTTTAAATGTTTGTCTACTTCAAAGTTAGGAATAAGTTTTTAATAATGAGGAGATTAGTCAACAGGAAAATATTCAGGTAGACCTCTTATTCAAACTTCCATTTTTTTGCTGATGGTGAAGAAAGAAATTGGAGAAAGCATTTTTAACTGTTATCATTGAGATAAATTGGTAGAATGGGAATGAACTGACCAGGGTATTGTAATTTATTGTGTAAAAAAACACATAAAATCCTCAGCCAATAAAAGAAGTGAATTATGTAAAGCAGTGTAGTCATCTGTAGATCCAGAATCAAGAAGGAAGTGCTGCTGACAGTGCAGCTTTGCTTCAGTTGCTTGCTCTTTAGCCCTTTGTCGATAGCAAGCACTGGCTTCACAAGCATAAGACCTAATTCTCAGTTCTCTGATCACGGGAAAAAGAGATCCAACCCCTGTAAAGTGTTAAGTCAGCACACCGGTTTAGATGAGGTCTAAGCCTATTGTTCTTGCTTGGTTAGAAAAAAATAGCTCATATGCCTGAAGTGGGAACGGAGGTACCCTCCCATCAGTGAACACTTGCATTGTTTCACCAAGAAAAAGGCTGGATTCCTGTGTAGTCTTTTTCTTTATTCTTTTCTTTATTTTCCCTGACTTATGAGTTTCTTTGTTGTTTGACTTTCACATAGGTTGAACTTTGCTATGTAATGGATGGATCAGCCAGCCAGCGGGCAGCAGCATGGCATGAAATTCAAATATGAGACATTTGATATCAACATCCTGATGCTAACTCAAATGGGAAGCTGATTGCTGGGATTTCAAAGAATGAGGGAGCAGACAGGACCTGCTAATAGCTTTTTACTTGGGCTCATACTAGCCAAAATGATAGCTTTATACAGAAATAAGGGATGTTAACTTCGAAGGGGAGGGGAGAAGACTGATTCTTTTTCTGTGTCTGAGTGACTGAGTCCTGGGAATGAAGATGTTTAGGTTTACAAAACAAAGCAGAAAAAGACACACTGGTCTTAAGAAAAGATGTGAAGACAAATTGTGGTACTATCACACAGCAAATACCGTGCTTTTTTTTTTTTTTTCTTTTTTTTTAATTATCGATAGTATATTACAAAGCGTCCTCTATTCATGTGGAGAAGGTGTACTGTTCTTTCCCCCCGCAAAAAAAAACTCATTCTCTCAAACAGAAAGGAAAACTAAATGGTGGGCAGTGAACAGCAGTGACTATGTCAGCTGCTGTTTCTATCAACAGTAATGTTCCATTGATATATTACAGAACTAAGCCAAATGCATAAGGAGAAACCTCACAAAGTTAGCCTCTAGGGATGTTCAGTTCTGAGCAGACCCTTTTACACGTCACTGCTTTCTCCTGCTTCTTTGACACATGCAGCCTTCTCTGCAATACTGGACACAACTGTATGTGTAAAGAGAATCTCACAAACAACCCTCCTTCCCCCAGATTATACATAGTAGCAAAACCTAGTACATCATTTAAACAAAAGCATAGCTCTGCCAAAACAACATTATAGCTAATACTTCAATGGGGAAGACAAAACACATCCTTTCAATTTCATATAACACATGAAAGTCTTGGTTTTCTCTCCCTCCCTCCAACAACCATGAGTGCTTCAATGTTTGAAGCAGTTGAATAAACCCTAAAATATGTTCCCTGCAGATGCCACTTCATGTGCTTGGACACCAGCAGTAAAATTTTCCAACTCATTCATCATCTGTTACACAGTGAGTTGTTCATTACAGCAAACTGTTACAGACTCTGCCTCATATGTTTGAAAGTGGGGTGCACAGGATAGAGCAGGGACTCAATTCCCATTTATCTTAAGATGTTTTTGTATTGCTCTGCCAATGAAAAGCAAGCATCTAATGAAAGCAAGAAATGAAAGCATCTAAGACTAGATGTCAATGGAAGGTACATGACCTTTATAAGGATCAAATGGCTAAAAGATCTCCGTGTAAATGAGAAGTGTGGCTGAGATCATCATCAGTGACTTAACAGAAGGACAAGTGCAGATAATGTTAGACAGCAGCTGCGTGCATGGCTTCAGCTACCTCCCAGCATCACTGGGCTATGGCATAACTCTCAGACAACGACTATATGCCCCTCTCGCCTCTCTTTCTGGCTCCTGCCACTGAGGCTCATGCTCTTGTTTAGAAGACCCTCATTTGAGCCACCACCATATTAGCCAAAATGCAGCCAGTAATCATGCCAGCTGTTCATGTTAAGAGTTTTGATTTCCTCGTTTAATCACAAAGATGATCTAGTAAGACATCTTAATGAATCATTACCACACCACAAGGTACTATCCACGTAAATTATTTAAGGAAATAAATGGAATTCAGATGAGGAATCCATTTGTACTCCTAGTGTCTACTGTGTATTTAGTCAGCATCTATTATGAAGGCTGTCTATAGTTTTGGGAATAGGACTAGTGAGGTTGATTGCTGTTGTATCCTCGGGTGACTTCAGATAAATCATATAGCTCCATCTGTGTCTCAGTGAAAAAGCAGAGTGGAAAGCTTAGATTTCTTGTATGAGCCTGAATACCTATGATCATCTGGGCCACAAGTAATGATATTTAAAGTCCCCTGAAGCAATAACTGAATGTTGCAGGAACATACTGCTCTCAGCAGAATAACACTCAGCATGTCTATACCATCAGTTAAGATATGGTCTTGAGACAGATTTTCTCATAACTCCACATTATAAATCCTCTGACTTGCACTTAGTGTTCATATGGGCACAAGCTTTGGGGATCTCTGCACACCAAGAACCCCGGTAAGATTTGTCCCTTATTATAGGCGTAAACTTTCACTGAGGTGTCCTGCCTGGATTGAGATGGAGTGGGCAAAACTGTCAGAGTTAGCAGCTTTTCTATTTAGATTGTAGATGCTTTGATTTGAGGTTCTTACCGGCAAAGTGGACTGAAAACACTTCTGAACTTCTCTTGAGCCTTCTCCATTAAGTAGAGACAGAGCCCAAAGTGTCCAACAGTCTGGACTTAGCTACATTAAACTCACTGTTATAGAGTGGAAATGGAAGTGTAACTCTGGATTTAATTTAAAATTGTAGGAGTATCTATTTCACATGATTCAATCCTAGAGAAGGTACATAGCTTAGTTTTACAGAGCATACTTGCACCATAGGCTACACTATGTCTCAGTTTTGTCATTCTGTGGCATATGTTTTCATCTCAGAATAACTAAATACCCAACAGCAACTCATCAAGAATGACTGTCACCTCCCTGCTCCAACTCCCAGGGAATTCTCCTACTCCTGCTGCAAGCTAGACAGAGAAACTGATTTGTCTTGAAGAGAGGAAGGAAAAAAAATACACACAAAATAAATACGCCCCAAATCTGCTGGATTATTTCCAGATGGATCAGTTTCTTGGTCTGGTTCACAGCAAAGCCCCTCAAACAGTTGTGCCAGTACAACTGAGGAGGTAATGTTCTATGACAAGAGTCACTGATGCTGAAGGCTTTATTTTATGAAATCAAACTCACATAAGTTCCATCTACAATTTGAGCAGGATTGGACTCTACAGCCAGCTGGTCTGTTAAATGACCAGCGGATGGGTTCAGCACTTCACAGCGAGCAGGGTCTCAAAAGAAAATGAGAGACTAGGAGGGAAGGATTATTTGTTTAGCTTGTGATACCTGATTGATTAAGTGTTATTAGCTTGATTATCTGTGAAGTTTAGTCCCACCAGTGATCAATTTTATATTTATAATTGATTTTAGTAACACTCTGTTCTGTTTTCAGCTTCTCTTGGTAGTAATAAAGTGTAATTTAAGTAGCTATATGAGCTACTTAACATGTGTAGTTAAAGTTGTATGAGCTACTCTTTCCTTCTAAATTTCTAATGATAATAAGGACTTCTAATTTCATCCCATTTTGACTTTTAGTGAAGCTTTTGAGCTAGAACATGAACATTTTCAAATTGAATAATGACAACTCGGATATTTAATAGAGAGAGGAAAAGCCTATCTGAAGCAAACATAAAATAAAAACAAATAAAAAAAGCTCTCTCTTTATGAGGGTCTTACCTGCAGTCCTCATTACTGCAAAATCAAAGCCTTTTTTTTTTCCCCCTCTTCTATCTGCTATCTTGTGAAAGATATCTGGAAAGACTGCAATTTAGCAAAGAACAAACAGGCTAGAGTACTTGCCATCTCCCCTGAAGAGCTGTAGCAGAAGAAATCCTCCTGATGAGTGGCAGAGCATTTTTCCTGTAGGTGACAAATGTTTGCTTTTGCCCTTAGTCATTGGCTGGGTTAGCAACTACAAGCAGTTGTGCCTACAGAAGCAGCTGCCAAAAATCAGCCGGTGGACACCATGACCCTAACACATGGGGAACCTGCTTTGTCTGTAACTTGGGCTTTGTGGTCTGAACTATCTCCTATTATGCTTTCATCTCATCTGGTTCTTCTCTTTTTCAGACACTGAGTGTGAGCTGTGTTTCTCTTTTTCCTTCCTTCTTTCTACCTCTTGTTTTGCTAACAAAGGGCAATGGAAAGGGAGCCGATGGAAAGGACCAAATGCCAATGGAAAGGCATTTCATTATTAAAATTAAGGCAGCGCAGAATGATACATTTAACATAACAATAAGCTTACTACCCACTCAGTTTTAGCAACATACAAAATAAGCAAGGTAATGCACCTAACCATTACTAAAGGAGAAACAGAATAGTGATTAAGAAAAAGATACGTCACCAATTGCCTAAACATCCAGATCTGCAGTCAGCGGATCCTCCTGTTGTAGCGAGGATTTGGAGAGCCTACCCAGAAATTAGGAGGTCTTACGTGGTGCATCCACCTGTAAGTGGGGTCTCCAAAGTCGCGGCAAGAGGGTCCAGCTGTTACAGAGCCAAATCAGCAAATCATGGTAGCTTGCATTTTCTTTGTGAGTGGTAACATCTGGGTGTCACCTATTTTCCCTATCTTCCAAGACTGGG
Source organism: Tinamus guttatus (assembly GCF_000705375.1). The sequence goes on from NW_010589860.1 coordinate 120,905, forward strand.
ATTTGGCCAGAGCCCAGGTCTCACATGGGAGGGTTCCCTTCAAGGTCAAAAACACTTGCATGAGAGCCTACATGACAGCCTACAAAAGTTACAGCGTAATAAGCCTCCATGCAAGTTAGCATAAACAGTCCCGCAGGCCTACATGCAAGTTAGCATGAGCAGTTCTACAGGCGAGTTTTGTGTACAAAGGCAGTGCCATGTTCATCTTTAAGTCAACCCCGACTTGGGCCTACTGTTCAGGCTCTAGCAGTTCAGCTCTTTTGTGTTCCTCCTAAATAACAGAGTATGGGAAGAGGCTTTGCAGGGTACTTTACCATGTGAAACTTTAATGGTGGATGGTAGTGGAGTCTTTTAGAAAAAAAGCAAAACAAAAGTCTTTTGTTTAAGAGTTTTTCCAAACTCTACCAGGCAGGTCTCCAAAGAGAGAGAACAAAAAATTTGGAGAGGTCTCAGAATAGAAATGCTTCTAAGTCAGGTACTTTTCACATAAGTAGTGTAAGTAGTGCAAAGGCTTTACAAGCACTTTTTGCTGTAAGCATTTTGCTTATATTTCAGGGAGATAGGCAATCATTTATGTATCAGACAGCTAAGGCTTCAGGCAGGAATTTATAAATATGGACAATACCCTTACCTTTTTGCTCTGTGTAGCCCACATGTTCCTGAACTTGGAAATCAGCTATATATCTGAGAAGGTCAATATTTGGTCTACCTAAGAACACTTTTTATTCAGCTTGCACTCCCAAATTTAAACCCTAGAAAAAAAGTCTTATTCTGGACAACGTGAAGAATGAGAATTGTCAGACAAGCATTATCTCATATCTTCTGATTCAGACTGAAAGAAGAGACTATGAAGTATGCATAATACAACAGCATGACATGATGAGTTGTGGTTTACTGTGTTGTTAGTGTCTGCTTTGGGTGTACCAGATGGTGAAGCTACTTTGCAGCTGCCTAGTTAGCTGTGTCTCTCTTTTTTATAGCTCTTCACTCAAAGGAGCTACCTGAACTTCTACTATAGTAGAAACTTCTACTATACTGAAGCGTAGGAGGACAATAAGAAAAACATTTGTAATTCTTTGCATCAAGACCTATTCCTGTGTGATTTTTTTTTTCATTTGTAAAATTCCCGTATTTAGTTTTTGAAGGGAAAAAACAGTCTAAAAGGTACTGAGGATGTGTAAAGGAGCAGATGGGAAAGGAAAGTTATATAAGCACTGTGGAGAAATAAATGTAAGAAGATATTTGGAGCCTAAGGCCTGAATTGTTCATTGTAGTGGAACTCCTTGCTTTCAGCTTAATTAAGCTTTGCATAGATAGTAAACAATTGTACAGGTGTTTTCACTTTTGCAGTGCATTTTAAAAGATATCAAAGCATTTACTGGTGGTTTGAGTTAGTCAGCTTCATAATATTCCTGAAATAATTATCTGGTCTATACAAAGTTCCCTTCCAATAATTGAGTTAGATAATCCCTTATTTAATTAGGTTTCTGTAAACTACTAAACCAGATAGAGTGTGTGCCTTCTAGTCTTTCCTTCAGCTCTTCTTTCCAATAGTTTCTTAATTTGGTTTAATCATTTGCTAGTATGACACATTTATATTGTGTCTTACTTTTTTAGTCCAACAGGCTTCCTGTCTTTTTATTGAAGTTAAGTGGATTCTAATCTACAACACTTATGCAGCCCAGGCATTTCCACAATACATTTTGGAAGATGCGCAGTTATAATGCTTCTTCCTGTTGCTGGTTTCTAACTTTCTAGATACCTGCCCACTGGTCTTGGTAGTAATTCACTAATTCACCATTCCTGCCTGAGCTCACCCGTGGCCTCTATAGTTTTCACACACACTGTACACCTGAGTCTGAGCAAAGCCCTTGTGCCAGTGAGTGGGGAAGCAGAGCATGTGAGCCGGGTTTCTGTGTGAGCCCTACAGATTTGGCCCTAGGCCCTTTAGTCTTTCCCGAGTATTGACCTTAACGAAGAAAAGCCCTGTTGGCCCTTTTCAGTGGAATGAGTTACCTACTGAACGTGAGGATTTTAACTGTCTTCTCTTCCCACATTATTTTCACATGAAAGGCCTGATTATTTTGCCTTTTTTTCACCATTTAAATAATTATTAGGCCTGCATATCTCCACAGTGGGATTACTCCTGTCATGAGGCTCTGACTTACATCAGGGTCAGAGACATTCTGGGAAGTCTCAGAATTTGGCCTGGCTTAGAAGAGTTATAGGAGACACCTTCCTTTTCTCTCCTTTCTTCCCGTGATGAATATCATGTTGTCTGGATTGGGAATCGTGCTTTTTAAAGGAGGAAGAGGCCCTAAAGCGATGTATTTTTGATGGCATTGATATTTCTTTGTCAGCTTGATTTAGGCCTCCAATTTAGAGATACACCACCAACTCACCATTTCTTTGTAGCTGTAGCTGTAGGTTTCCCTTTCTGCATGTAACTAATGATTAGGTCTTAAATTTCCTGGCACATTTATTTTTACAGTAGGATAACTTGTATTGACATTGTGTCACTCTGATATCGATTTACATCAATAATGCCACAAATAGTGCCATCATTCTGACATTGCCATATCATCCTTTAGATTTTCCAGATCTGTTTGAAGATACACTTTTCACCCAAAACAAACTAAAAATCACAGGAAGATTTCTGACCATGTTTGCCTTTCCTACATGTGCCACACTATTTTTTTTGGAGCATGAGAATCTGGTGAGAATGCACATGAATCAGAAATCTACTAAAAATATATATTTTTGAGTCCAATAGGACTTTTTCTTGCTTCTCCTATTTCATAGTAAACCTTTTTCTCCGAATTACCTGGAGTCTTTGCAAGGAAATGAGAAGTTAGAAGCCTTGGGGTGCATTATTTTAAAAGGTAAGATTTGCAGCCAATTCAGGTATAGTACTGATAACACAGGGCGCCAAACTGTCAAAACATGCCTTGTTTTATTAGGCAGTTTCTTTCATTGCACTGGCTTTGTTCCCTGATACTTTGCTACCCTTTTAACATAAAACTTGAACATGAGTTATTTGTGTAGAACAGGTAGTAATGGCTAGTTGAGAATGGAAAGATGTTGCATAACCACAGCTGCCCCCACTCCAACAAAAGCAATTTTACTCCTAGGAGAATGGAGTAACTCAGAAGAGTGCAGAATCATAATGTTTTCAGCTTGTGTTATGGATGTAAGCGCTACAGAAAAAGAGGCATGGCCACAGACACATTTATTCATTAGAAAAAAAATTGTTTCTCTTGGGTGAACACCATTAATCTAGACCAGCTTTCCTCAGCTAATGAGTCACAGCTCCTTAGAGAGATTGTGAAGAGCTACCAGAGGCACAATGAAGCACTGAAAATTTTATTACAAATCTAAAGCAAAGAATATTTCATTCTCCTCTTCTCTGCACACTATTAGACTTCAAAGGAAAATGTTCTCCTTCAACTTTTTGACATGGTGATAACATCATTTCAGTTTTGTCCTTGATGGATCTTAACTTTCATTTTTACAGAAATTGTGAAGTTCCTGGGAACTAGTATATGGGATTCTGGAGTTTAGTCACCCCATATTCTGGAAGGATTTTGGTTCCTATTTCTTGCTTCCCAAGAGAGAATCCCCCAGGATGGGTAGGGTCACGCATGTTCCCAATTCATTATCTAGACATAATGGAACATTGTTGACATTTACAGGAGTAGACTCTGAGGGTGGCAGCTCCTATGTGTTCTCCCGATTGCCCTGGAGCATCCCTGGATGGAGTAATGAATCATTACTCCAACTAGCCTAGTTTCAAAAGGAGGAATGAGGATCATCATCTCCAAGCTATCCTGTGTGTCACACAGGATAGTGTGTGAGAAGAGTCACTGGAGAGGTTGGATGCTCAGACCTACTTTTTGCCTTGCTTACGCCACGGGTCTGAATACAATTTCCATCCAGGGTTCTTGACTCAACTCTCCAGAAATAAATGAACCTGGATTTCCAAACTCAGGAGTTCATTCTAAAAGTACCACTTTAACAGCGCGAAGAATTTCTGTCATCCTCTGCACCTTGCAAATCAAATTTCAGCTTTCAAACAAAACCATTGGATAAGTAATCTGTAATTTCAATTACTTTTGGGAAATATTGAAATGGTTCTTTTCTCGATGAGTTAACTATTTATTGGCAAGAATTAGTAAAAAATAAAATGAAAGAAAACTTTCTCTATTAGGGTTGTTAAATTTAAAAGGACAAACTTTAAGCCAGTTTGTTTACAAAACTGTTCTATAAAATTTAGCATTTTGAGTACTAAGTCTGTCAGATAATCTGAAATTCAGTCCAAACTGTTGCAATAATTTCTGACTGAAATGCTTGGTGTGTTCAAAAAACTCATTTTTTTTTCCAAAGAACTGTATATATAACTTTGTATTAGAAAAGACAAGTTACTCTTTTGCTTCTTTAGAATAAGCGAATGTGAAGTAGGACTTGGTCAAAAATGGGCTGTTGACTTTCACTAACTCAGGAATTGTAGCTTTCTAGTACTGATGAAAAGAACAAGTAGGATTGGAATTAATAAACAACTTATTTAAGACTATTTTTCTGGCCTTAAATAGCTCAAAACATTTTCAAATGTATTGATGTAAGATAATGTTGCATTGAGTTTTAGGTTCCGGGAAGCAAATATCAAGGGCCTGATTCTGGGAATTAACCACTGGGATCCTTCTGCTTCTCAAATCGGTTTCATTGCTAAATTCATATATGGGTCGAAATGGGGATCAGTTAGAGCCGCCAAGTGTATCACACTTCTCAGGCTATCAAAAAACTGAGAAAACTTGGTTTGATGTTTGCAATGTTTATGTAACGCATCAGCACTTAGTGTGCTGTCATATTTCATGACACAGGATGATGCACTGGACTGTCTGCTGAGGAATGCCAGTCTGCCAGCTGCAATGGCAGTATTTTATGCTAATTACAACTTTTCCAGGTCTGAATATCTCATACAAGTCATGGAGGTGGGAGAAATATTCTTGTGGCTAAAACACATGGCTTGCTGTCTGGTAATTTCAGTTCAACTTCTGGCTGTGCTTCTATTGTGATATTATTAAAGAACTTAATCTTTCCTTTCTTGAATTTTCCTCCTTGTAAGGTTACATCTCCATATATCATTATTCTGATGCAAGCATTTATTAACTAAATTTTCTAAAGAGACACTCAAAACTACAACTCCTACCTCCACCAGAATACTCCAGATATGAATATTTCAAGAATTCTAAGATAAAAAATATTAGCTTAGTTATTGAAAATGTCCTGAGAAAGGACAAGAGAAAGATGTAAAGTTTGATTGCTCATGTCTGTGTTCTCTCAGGCACGTAAGCAATTGTTTAAAGAAGAGGCAGAAACCATTTAGTATCTCATTTAATCGCTTATTCTCTTAATTTTAACACAATCTGCTAAATAATTCATTGATTTTTCTCCTGTCCCATTTCCAAAAATTCTTTAAAAGTGAAGTATGCCTTTGCCAAATGAAGTGTGAGATATTGACCTGCTCGGAGTTGGATAGGCCTAAAGAGATCAAGCTAAGAACCAGCCTGCCCCAGTTTAGCTTTATGTTCTTCAGACACAAATACATTATAAGTATATAATTTCATTATAAATACGCAGAATTAGAAATTGTAGAAATTGTTGTTCAGTGAAGTGCCAGACTGGGAGTCTTAACAACCCAAGATGTCATCCTGCTTAAGTGAGCCAAGAACAGATATTCAGATGTACATGGCTTCAGTTTTGACATATGAACACTAGGTCACAGGCAGGTCACATTCCTCAGACGTGTTGGGATGTGTTAATTGATACCAGCTACGAGCAGTCCAATTTTTGCAAGCAGAGAAATGAGAACAAGCTGTCATTACAGACTTCAAATGTTTACACTGTTAGCTAATTTTAATGGCTGAAGCGTCTCAGTTTCTTCCAGGGTTTGGATGTGCATAATAGTGCTTGAAACTAGTAATTACAGCTTGTTCTCACTCTAGCACCATCCCTCAAGCTGAGCTGCCACACAAAGTTAAGTGAAACAAAATGTGCAAAAGACATACTGGTCACTGAATGGGGTTGTCAGCTAACTATTAGCTGTGTAGCTGTGATAAAGTGATGCTCTGAAGGTGCAGGGCTTTGTGGGAGAAAGGGTGTTTCCAAAGTAAGTTTTAGTTTGTCTGTAGCAAGGTTTATCAATGTGCAAATTGTGACTCCAGACTCTTACGACTGTTTAGAAGGGGTCAGAAGAATTATTGGTTACTAAAATAAAAAAAGGATAAACCTTAAATCAAAACTAAATTCTGCTGATGTATTACTACTAGCAGCTCAGTTTTCCCTGTGTAATGGAGTATGAAGCATCCTTAACTGCTGGTTACAACTGTTCATAACAGCCAGAGAACAGCTAACAACTGCTATTTGCAGGCACCAACTTAGTTCCTCTGTGGTGGGGAGAGAATCAACTAAATTACTCCCAATAATTACATCTGCTTCTCCCTCCCTCAGTCCCTAGGAGAGGGGTTGCTGCCATTGATCAAGGTAACAGCTTTTCCTCTCTCTGGGGACCAGGGCAGTGCAAAGGCAATGAAACACAGGGCTGGAGAAAAGCTGATAAACAGTCAATAGGTTCCTTTAGCAGGCAAACTGGATCATCTTTGCTTAGAGGCACAGATGATTGCCCCTCTGAGAGCTCTCCTTTTCCCCACTGACTGCAGAAATGTGTTTTCCTCAGTTAAGGAGAGCCTTTCTGAATGACCCCAACCCCCAGCTGGTTAACTACTGTGATTCTCTGGTTATTCCCCACACCCCATTTTTTAAGCATGTCTGGATGAAGAACAAGCTTTCCTTTGAAACCAGGAGCTTGATTTTTTTTCTCAGGCAGCTTTCAAAGCATAATGCTGGTATGATGGCTCAGTAGGCTGAAAAGAAGCAAGTCTCTGGTCTCCACTTCTTCAGCAAGATGCCTTATGCTGTGGGAAATGAGCTGGTGCGGAGATCCCTGAGCTATTACAAGAATCCCTTTCACACTAATGACAGAGTAAGCAACCTTGGCTGGTGGCTCATTAGTCAAATAGTCCATGCTCTCTTAATAATTCCCTATGTGCTGTGTTGCATCTCACATGCAAAATGCTGTGCTAGTATTTTGTGGTTGTCTCACAAATGAGCGGCAATTACAGTGAGCTAGATCGATATGATATTGTCATCTGTGCTGGAAAATGTGTAAAATCAAAGATTCAATGACTGTTGGGCTCCAAAGATGCAGAGAGTGAGCATCTGGAATTTTCAAAATTCCCTCCGCAGTTTAGACATGTCCTTTAAAAGCCAATGCGAAGGACTAGGTACATTACAAAATAACATATTGCCCTATTTTCAATGCTTGGCACCAAGTCTTTAGTAAATCTTCCTAAAGTGTCATGATTAAAATATTGAGGTAAAGGTTTCCTTTATTGTTTCCTTTTTTCTTTTTCTTTTTTTTTT
>NW_010589860.1:128996-152890 GCF_000705375.1 Tinamus guttatus
TTTTTTTTTTTTTTTTTTTCCCAATTTCCCTCTAAGGTTGGTGCTGTTTTGTTATCCATTTTTCAGACTGAACAGTCTGAAAAGGGACTTTCAGAGGTTAGCATGAGATCTAACTTGGGAATCAAAAAAATTCTGGTGTATAAGTCTGAGCTAGATACCTTGGCTCTCCTCATGAGAGAGAAGTGGGCATTGAAAACAGGGCAAGTTTAAGCTAGGTCAAATGACTTGCCTTCTGGAAGTACTTATTTCTCCCCTTGGACTCTGGAGAGAAGTCAAAGCTAAGGGAGACTAGACTTTGGGTGGCTAAAATTTAAAAAGGAGTCCCATCCTTAGGAAGGATGGGATTTGGTTATTTTTAACCTATTGATGAATAGCACATGTATGATTCTATATCTCCCTCCTGCAATGGGTAGCTAAGAAGAACAGAGCAGAGTTAAGAATTAGTTGGCTGAGGTTCAACCCAGATAGATACACTGAGATTGTGATGACAGGTTGGGAAAGTAGCCAGAGGAGACAAAGGAAGTAATCTTAGCTCCTCTGTATGAAAAAATATATCTACTATTAGTTAACAATACCCACAGTTTAGATGTGATTATAAGCTCCCAGCTGCTATTTGACAACTGTGTCACAGCAGCAAGCCAGACAGCCTTGAATTACTGGCATTTGGCTAAGGAACTGTGACCTTTCTTTGTGGATACAGACACTGGCAGTGGCATCCCAGTCTTGTTCCCTTTTAGATTAAATTATTGCTAAACATTTGACATTTGTAGAGAGAGGTTAATGGGGATTGTGGCAGCTTGCATATGGGGAGAGCAATTTATTGGAAACATGTGAAATGTTTTTTTCTCAGATCTGTACAGGTTTCCTGTGGATCTCAGAATAAGTAGGAGAAACAGCTGAGGAATAGCTCAACTCTTTCTTTTTTATCCTTATTGCTGCAGTGGGTATTTCTCTGCAGCATTGCTTGAGGTGGTGTCTCAGGATACCATCTGAAATTTGGTGTTTCTGGTCCAACATTGCCAAATGTAGTGGTGTCCTCATCTTGGAGGAAGGTATCTTTTGGATGCTTTTGAGTGTGCTGCTAAGAGACAGGGAATTCAGGGGATAGTCAGCTTTCTGGGGAATTTTTGCTTATAACTAGTTAAATTAGGTTGGTAATGTCTATAAATGAGTGTCTTTGTTATTCTATTTTTTTTTGTAGTAAATGTTACTTTAAATATGAATCTAAATATAAATGTTATTCTAAATCCAAATCAATTCTTTAGGCATTATTTCCCATTGGAGTTAGCAGCCATTCTAAGAAGAAAAGTGAAAAGTTCCATCTACTCTGATCTGTTGCTATCAGACTTCTGGCAAAAAAAATCTTCATATATCCGGCAGTTACCATTACTATTGGTGCTGTTTTCTGGATGTTCTCCTCTCTGTTATTGTGCAGAACTCACAGAAGTTGAGGAAGTTTGGATGGTGGTCAGTTGGTGCCCTGTGCTTGATCTCTGCATTTGGGTAGGTTGAAACAGGAACTCTTTCATAGGAAACTTCTGCCCTCATATCAAGGAATCCTGTCAGTAGAACACTAATGCCTAAGCCTAGTTGTTGGTACTTAACAGTTGCTTCAGATGAAGGCTAGTAATCTGCACGTGGAGGCAGAGAAAAAGAGCAAAAGTCTTTGGTTTGCCTTTCACTCCCAGAAAAGCAAAGCAGTTTTAATGTGGCAGGTCAACAATTTTCATTAATTCCCTCCTCTATTCCTCTTTCCTATCTCTTTTCATACTACATGTGAGACTAAAGGGGGTTTGAAAGAAGGAAATTAAGGTAAAGATGGAAAGGGATGCTGCATAGGGGTATCTAGAGTATTGCACCTAAGCAAAACTGGAAGCACAAAAGAGCTTTGAAACAATACAGGCTTCCATTAGCTCCATGGTTACCAATACAGACTGTGGAGGCTTTGTTGTTGGTTTATTTTCAAGATACTTCTTCAGGTCCATAGGGATTAAGCACCCTCAAATTTAAGCAGCTGGTAATGTGAAAAGTTTGGCAACATCATCTGAATTTTATATGAAGCATTGCCTCTGGTTAACAGGAATAAAATGTTAATTTAGTCTTTGATAGAACATATTAGCATGATAACTCACAGAACAGTTTTGGTATGCTAATTCCAAAATAGAAATGTGTTCTGATTAATGCTTGAATCAATATGAAAACTACCGGATGGCTGAAATGACAAAGCTGATCAAAGCTGCCAAAATTGTGTGTCAAATATATTAAAGCAACAGAGGCTTTCAAAAAAAATAAAAAGAAATTTAATTATAAGTGGAACGCACTTAAACATGTAACTCTGAAGGATTAAACCTCTATGTTCTACTCTTACCTTAATGCACATGTTATTAGGTATTGCTGACACAGATTTCCTCCCTAATCTTGCTAATGAGTTGTCGCAGGTGTTAAGTATCTCTAAATTGATGTTAAGGATCTTCTTAAAAAATTTGCTAGGCATATTTTCAAGAAATACTGTTTCGTTGTTTGATAATTTAAACAACTAGAGCAAAACATTATTGCCCCTTATGGTATGGATGGTTCACTGGACCTGTAAAGCGCAAAAAAACATTGATTGAAATGTGCAGAAGACCCCATGGAGAAATGTGTGAGGCATCCCATTCTCATCTCATGTTCTCTGTTTTGTTTTCAGTCTTTTATTCTTCTTGTTGTTCTGCAGTTAGTACCAGAAACATGCTGGTGATTTACAGAATGCATGTGTCAAATCACTGTCTACCCTGAAAACCTCGGTGCCTGACAGCAGCAATTAGAGGAAGAACAGGGGAGCACCAAGAGTAGAAATATTCTTTGAAGTACTAATTAACGTTCTATAGGAAGAAGATGAGAGACTCTCATCTTTTTCTATGAGAGACCACTGTGAGGTTTTTCAGATATTTCTAAGATTTTGGATGGTTTTACATTGCCCAACGTTAAGCCTTCCACCATGTCTAGAGAAGATGAAATATTGTAAGTGCTTGCAGGAAGATGCACAGATATGGAGAGGTTAAGGCTTCTCCATGGAGAGGAGGGATTCAGAAAATATACTGTGTTAATGCAGCCCTTGAACATACTTGCTTCAGCAATGTCTGTTGGTCTCAGCTAAGCTCTTGTGAATGTCCTCTTAGAGTATTGCTTTAGGTAGCATGATGATGAGTATGATAATCTAAAAGCTGTAATACTCCCATTCATAGAATCACAGAATCGCAGAATGGTTAATGTTGGAAGGGAGCTCTAGAGTTCATTTAGCCCAACGCCCCTGCACAAGCAGGGACACCTAGAGCACGTGGCACAGGGTGGTGTCCAAACGGATTTTGAAGATCTCCAGAGAAGGAGATTCCACAACCTCCCAAACTTATTAAAAACTACATCATACTATATCTATATATATGGTATATATATAATCTCTCTATATATATACTATATATAACATGTTGCAATCATTTCTTTTAATTTAGCTGGAGGAGCCCTTAGTAGGTCTTATTAATGATATGCTAACACATTTACATACAATTACATACTGTATAATTACAGTATAAAATATAAAAGTATAAGAGTATAAGTTACAGTAACATAATTGCACAGCAGCTTATTCAAGCCCCAAGTCAGTAAAATGCTTGCATTGATTTCAGTGATGAAGTGGGAAGTAAAATGAGAATATTTCTATATTCTCTTGGTGGGCTGCTTGCAGGAGGCTGTAAGGTTCTGATTCATCATTTGTCTGGGCAAACCAGCAATTAGAACTTACATGTTCTAAAGAGGAGGCATTTCTGGCTGAACATGCATTTAAGAAGTACATATGAAAATATGCAGCTCAGAAAGCCCTGCTGTGTTGATCTTAGGTACTCCCTGAGGGGAGAGATACAGATGTCCTTAGCTAGGAGTTGGGGCTCTGATTGCCCTCACAGTGGTCCTGTGAGATAATTACTGACATTATAAAGCCCACTCCACTAGGAAACATATCTTCTTTTTTCTTTTAGTTATGACCAAAAATAAAATGTTTCAAAAGGGTATGAGTCTTTTTTTTTTCATTTATGCTTTTTTTTTTCCTCCACAAAGCAGACTGACAATTAAACTTTGCAAACTTATTTTTTTCTTTTCAGGAAGGAAGAAAAAAAATGCTGATCCAGCAAGTCTTGCTCAGCCATAATGTAATGCCCATCTTTCTTTCAGAAGCAAGGACTCAGTGATAGGAGAGTTTGAAGCAGTCACCCCTGCATCTGAAGGAATTTTTGGAACTCCTGACATTATTGCAAACATGAGGAATATCAAGAGCATTTGAGAGGGTGGCACTGGTTTTCAAGGAAATGTTCCTGCTTTGCTTCTTGGGACAATAAGAAGACATTTGTCTCTGTAGTGGAGAGGATGGCAGTAGTGCTAGTTCTCCTCTTCTATAGGGAGGAGATGGATGATAAAGCCAAAGCCTGTCCCTTGATTGCTATTTGGGTCAAAGACAGAGAGGCCCTTTAAACAGGGCATGACTTCTCCCTTGCCTTCTTCATCTTACCTTAGTAATTGTATGGGGTGGCAAAGATGAAAGACAGGAGGAGAAAAAGGAAAAATGGAGAAGGAAGGGACAGAATATGCTACTGAGTGGTCAGAAATCAGATTTTAAAAGAATTAAAAGAAAAAATGGAGTGAGAAGGGAGGAACAGTAAATAGGAAGATAATTGAGGAATGGGGTTGAGCATGATGAAGTCTAGAGAGATGAAATCAAGGAAATAAAAATAAGACATCGAGGGGAGATTATAAGGAGGAAAGGAAATGAAACTCCTGTGTTAAAATCTGATGCTTTCCTAGACCTGGGAATGACAAACAGTACTGTGGAGTAATATGGATGAGAACTGAAGTAGGAAGAGATGAAGATAATAAAAAAAGGAGAGACTTTACGCAGAAAACTGGAACACTCATCCCTGTGCAGAATAAAATTACAAAGGGAGGAAAATGATTACTAAGGCCCTTGCCAAACTTTAAAATACAGTTCCTTTTTTTTTTTTTTTTGAGGTAAAAATATTACATTATTTTTAAATGCAAAGCAGACTTTCCCAAACTGATGGAATTAAACTAATGCTGTAATTCTTCTTGGTATGGTTTTAGCGTTCACAGAGCAAACAGTCAGACCCTCCCAGATTACTAGCACTTGTGACTGACCTTTATTTTTCTTCTTTTTTTCCTTGCTCTAATTCTGGTTATGACATGAACAACCATTTTTCACCCCAGCCACCTGGCCCAGCTGGCTTAGTCTTTACTTGGAGAACCTCCCTTTAGGAGTGGGAAATAGTTTCAACCGTATTCATTATGTCATCTCTTTCCTGGATTGCCCATGTGGGTTCCAATTAGTGAAAGTCACAGCGGCACCAAATACCATCCCCTCACCCCTGCTCCCACTTATTTTTACCTGACACTTCTTGCTAGTATTTTAAATTGGCCGATTATTAAATACGTTTTGGGTAAGGCTTACTTACATTTTGGGTAGCCTACTTAAAGAAAAACACATGGCACATTTTGCAAACTGTAAGTGACTGAAGCATGGGAGATATGACTGTTTAGTCCTGAGCTCAGATAAGCTCTTACTGATACAGTTCTGTTATTTGAATCCAAGCCTGTCCTCAGGGTGTGATTACAAGAGCAGAGGTGGGATTGGGCAGAGAGTCAGGATGGCATCTGTGATCCTAGGATTTGAGCCCAAGTGGAGAGCAAGAAGGAGCTTCTGCGTGGGATGGGGTTGGCTTTGGTACCCCGAGAGACCCAAAACAAATACTATATTTTCTGGAGAGAAAGCTGCTGTAATGGTAGTAAAGATATAGGGTATGTTGAAGGCAGTTTTGGGAGCTGACTGATAATTCAGCTGAGTTTTACTGAACTTAAGCAAACCCTTTTCAGTATGCCTTGTTTTATTTTTAAAAATTTTATTAATTTATTATATACTTCAGGACTGGAGGTACAAAAGGCAAAGGAAGTATTTCATAATATTTGTAGTTTTTATCTTATTGTGAGGTGGGAAAAGGAAATTCCTTTTGTTCTGGCATTCCAGAGGTTACAAGAAGGGCTTTGTGTCATCAGTTTGCTGCATTTAATATCTCGTATGGTGTTATTAAAGCTGGAAACTGCTGCAGGAAAAATACAATCTATGGGACAAACAGTGAAGTGTCAGATTCCAGGCTGGCAGAATTTCCTGATGCTGAACCAAGCTCTTTGATCCTGTTTTGGAATTTTCTTGGTGAAAATATAGTCTGCCCTGAGAAAAAAAAAACATCTGATGTCAGAATTTGAGGTTGACTTTAGGCCTGTAGATAGCATTTCTTCTCACTGACTTATCTGCATTTCTGTATTATGGAGCAGAGTCTCTGAAGCTGTAAATTAACAGTAGTAGTAATCACTTGCCCTTATTCCTCCATCAGACTCAATTTTATGTCCTTTCTATGACATACAATTGCTGGAGGCCCATCTAGATTCTTTGATATAGAAGACCATGTCTGGAAGACATTGTGTCCTGGAACTGTGTGTCAGGTAATCATATTCCTAATCAGTTTTGAGTTTATTTGATTTTTTTTTAATATTTAATTTTACTTATTTTGTTTAATTCTTTATTCTTGATTGTGCCTCTGGCCAAAAACTTATTTATTCATTAACTGCAAAATGGATGGATAGAAACAGATTTAGATGGATTTAGCTCATTTTTGCTAAATGGTTTCAATAAAATTCAATCACTAATTTCACTTGGACACTTTGTGCAAATTTTACCCAGGTTTGTAGTGCATTTTAGCACTACAAATTATCTTATAGTGCTTATCTTAGCACTACTAATTATCTTATAATTCATATCAACTATAGAGCTGCTTCTTGAAGTTGAACTTACTCTGAGTTAGTTACAAAATGAGAAGCATGGCCTACAAATTGCTGCTGTATGCACATAGTCCTTACTGAAATGATTTGCTCACTTTAAATTACTGATCTGTAAGCTAATACAATCAAGCAATGTATCCATCAAAATATATTAAATTAATGAATTCTTGTCAACAGCATCCAAACTTGTTGATGTGGTGAGATCATTACTAAATGTATTTGTTTTGTGCTTAAAATACGCTTTCCTACTCACTGATATTGTACTGTTCTACATTTTAGGTAGCACATCCAAGAAATTTAGGCCTCATCTTTAAAACTGGATATCCTCATTCTTCTTGAAAAAGGCTAAGCTGATGAATTATTATATTTCAAACTAATGGCAATTATCCTGGAAGATTCAGCTATAATTTGGGATGTATTTCTCTTGGCAGCTAAGTTCAGTATTCTTTTTGCAGAGTGTATGGTGTGTACAGCAGAGTGTATGGTGTGTACAGCAAGGGATCACTTCTTAGTTCTGGACTTTTACTTCACTTTGGGACTGTTTCTTTTACTTCTAAAGAATCTACTAGCTCCATACTGTCTGCGTCCTTGTTTAGTTTTAAGAATCTCCTACGACATAAATAAGCAGAAAAGATCAGCTTCCAAATGTTGCAGGTATGCTGATGTTCAAATAACTGATGGAACTGCTGATGCTAATAGGACCCTGCCGCTCTGCTCATGTATGCAGCTTTTATTCCCCCAGACTCACCAAGTAAGGAGGAATTAGTGCCTGTTGCCCTGTCTCTTCAGGGAAGTTGTGTGATGCTGCTTCTGGTGACACCTGTTGTATCATCAGGACTGTGAGGAATCTCTTCTCTCAATCACATGTGCCAAAAATATTTATTTTATTGAGACCCTTCTGACATGGTGATGTTACATTCTCCATTCTCATGGGATTTGAGTTCCTCTACTAGCAGTGGCAAAGAAGGATGTACAGGGACATGTATTTTGCAAAACACTCTTTTTTGGCTAGAATCGACAATCAATATACTTGTTTCACAACTAGAAAATTGGTATAAAATGCCCGATGTTTTACTGTACATATTCTGTCTTTATATGGTATCACCTCCTTTCAAGTCAGGATTTTGCCTCTCCTGCTCCATCCAGGTCATTTGTCCTACCATCAGTTGCTGATTTCTGGAAGAGATGATGATAACATAAATCATGTAGTGAAGAAAGGAAAAAGGCAAAGCATTTACAAAGAGGTGTCTTGCTATAAAGTTAATGGGTGGATAAAAAGACAATAGAAAGTTTTAAAATGGATAACATTAGTGTCTAATTCTCTGAATACTAAGCCCAGATTTGCTCCAGTCCAGGCAAGACAAGTAGTGGGCTAGTACTTTATCATTGTGCCTATCCCCATGAGGGGTGCCAATCCATGAATGGTGATGCTTGGAGACTTGGTGATGCGTGGAAAACTTATTACAAGCTAATAAGCATATTCATCATTCATAAAGAATCCTTTTTTTGAGTGGGAGAGCCCTACAGGTGAGCCAGTGTGTCCACTGCATAGTAGTAGAAGGAGACAGCATGAAAAAATAAAATTCTGATCATTTGTTGGAGAAGGCCCATTTGTAGCTGTTTTACATAATGGTTGTGCAGCATTTCTACACTCTTCAAATTCCTTAAGAAGATAAAATTGAAGCAATCTTCAGTTTTAAAATTGTCTAGTTAACATCTTAAAAATAATCTGTAAGAGTTTGCTTCCAACGTTGCTTCTCTGCTTCCTTGGCATCATTTATAACTTCTTATAAGTCTGCAAGATTTGTGGGGTAAAAATGGCTTGACTGGGCTTCTATTTGAGCTGCATTAGGATATGGAAGAAAACAGTGACACGAGCTTTCTCACAGCCTAGAAATAATCATACTAGCTCCTTGTAGCATCGGGTAAGCCACAAATCCTGAAGTGGCTCAACTATGTTGTCACTTGTAAATAATGGCATGTTTCTCATTGATGAGTTGTTCTTGATGTACTCTGGATGAGCAAAACTTAGTTTTTTCCTCTCTGCTCCCTCCATAAAAGCTCACAGGAAAGGTTATCCATATAACAAGGTCCCTAGTAGGACAAGCTTTCTTTAGAGTGTCTGAGTGAACAAAAGTTATTCAAGACATTGCAAAATCTCTTTTCTACCTAAAAAAATCTGGCAAATTAAAGGCAAAATGCTTCCAGCTGCAGATGTATTTTACAGTAGGCAGCTACTCCATTATCTGTTTTCTTAAAAAATGAATGGGTGAGAAGACAAGGAAGAACCTGGTGGATTTTAGTGCTTGTAAAAGTAAATGGGAGACAGTGGCAGACTAAAGTCAAATACAATGGCTTTAAATTCATTCCTGTGGAGTGGCCAGTGAAATTAAGGCACAGGCCTTCAGCACAGGAGTGAAAATCAACCTGAGTGGTGCGTAAATTTATGTGAACCTTAGACTGATTCAGCTTGCTCCACTGCAGATTGATGTGGCTACCTAAGATTGATGTGTCTCGGTGGTTTGCAATTTGGCTTCAAGAACTTGTATTCTTAACTCCCCAAATTAGTGTCACAGCAATTCACCTCATGGTACTAGCCTTTAGAGAAAAAAAAAATGGATAAAAAAGAAAATGAAACCATAGCTCTGTTGATGAGGAAGAGTTAAATGGCTAATACTGTGGTGTAACATACTGCTCTCAGTTTCTAGTTGCCTAAACTTCATTTCAAGCATCTGTTCCCTGGCATTCACTCAGCTCCAGACTTTTTTATGCTGATAGTTTTTTGTCAAAGCACAAAGGGAGGAATTATAACACACAGTTTAAAAAATAAAATAAGGAAAATTATGAATAAACAAATTGTACATAAAACTGGGACATCCAAACATTCCTTTTGGTAAAAATAAGTAAATAAAAGAGAAGTAGTTCTAATTTTCTGGAGTGCATTAAATCGATTGTGCATATATGTCTTTATTATGCAAGATAAATTTTCCCCTTTTGTTTATTTTTGATACTTTAGTACCATTGCCTCCCAAGTTATTGTTTTAAAGATAAATATTCATTGATGATGTGGAATAATACCATAAAAATGTGCATTCTGCTCTGCAAAAATGCTATCTTTTCCCAGCTACAAGAATATGAAAAAAATAATTGTCTGTCGGCACTTTGGGTCTATCCTTTTCCTCAGAAACAGTGGCATATTTGAGATTAATTATAGATTAAAAAAATCACCCCACAGTTCTGAGTGTTGACAAGAGACTTTTCTAAAGTGACTGTGTGAAGCATGTGGTTGAATTAATGGAATGATTTTTATCTGTGTTCCCATTATATTCTTTCAGTCTAGCATCACTACCTCCCTATCCCTGAAATGGAGGCCCTTGTTGCATACCAGATGACAGAAAAATATTACTTCTTGTATTGCTAAAGGATGGGACAAAGGGAATGTTTCTGGTGAACCAATGTAGAATTATGTTTTTTTTTTCCCCCTGGAATGCACTTTTTCAATACTATTCACAGGGGAGAGAGGAGTTGTAGCCCTTTTTGTTTTATTTTCAAAATGAGGAGATATTCAAGCAAATATCCCTGAAGACTTTACTCAGTATGTTTTATGTAGGTTCTCTGAGAAACTATTCTCATTTTAGATAGATCAGAAAATAAAAGAATCATATAGTTACCGATTTCTAGGAGATCCAAATGAGATGTTCTGTTTCTTAAAAGCTCTTTTGCTGAGCTGGAGAGAGGTGAGAATGCTCTTTCTACAGGCTACATGCAAATAGCCTTAGCCGATGGGTTTAAATATTCCCACTTATGCTCACTGGCTGTTAACACAATTTTTGACTTTAGCAAATTGGTGGTGAACTGCACGTGTTTTAAAAACTTATCTTGACATTTTAGGAACTGACCAACTGAATACTAAGTAGTCATCTGAAAGTCCTGTTTCTGTTGCTCAGAAGTAGCACTTCATTTTCTTTTGTGTGCAAAGACTTTTTAAGCAGTTGAGGCACAGATTTGAAGTGAGTGTGGAATCATCTGTCATGCAAACCTCCAAGGAAAAATATGTTAAGGTATGCAAAGAGTAATTTTCGTTTGAGATGAGATAAACTTCAACTCTAACTTAGTCAGGTGGAAAGATAAACCTTTTTTCACTTTTTCAGTGTAACTTCTGATGTTTCTCATGATATAAGATTAAACAGTATTGAAAAATGAATATCAGACAGGATATTCTGGAATATACTGTGTGCTTGAATCAGCTAAAATCAGTCCTTTTATGACCAGAGATCAAGCAATGTGGATTCTTGCACGAACTGTAGAAATGCCCGTTGTTGGTATCCCAGTTGCTGACTATTTATTATTACTTGCTTATTCTTGAGGTGCTTGCAAACTGATTGCTTAATAATGTAGTACCTAATAGTTTTCCAGATTCTAGAGTTGCATATACTCTTGGGTATACAAGTCCTGTATTCTTTCTTCTTCCTGTCCTCCTTTTTCTGTCCCCAGCGGTTATTAATTGTTTCCCATTTTTAATTATTTAATTGCTCATGTATCTCCCAGGAAAAATGCTTAAACTAGTTGCCCTAAGTGATTAAGGTGACTTGTACCAGATCCTGATGACTTTAAAAAAAAATCTAATTTATTTTATGTCTGTTCTTTCTGTATTATGATCTTATTCTTCATCCCTTTTTATAAGTTTGAACCATGTTAAGTATATAATCTAATTAATTCTATATAGAATGCAGCAACCAAGCTGAAGCAAGAAAATTTCACTTTTCTCTATCACCTGCAACAATTCACCTTCCCCCTTTAGGTAACAAGCCCTCCTTTCTCCCATCCTTTTATTACTTTAGTGCATTTCAGAGCATTTCCTGATTGCCTTTTATGTTTCCTTGCAGCTATAAATCATTTTACTCCATAGTCTTCTGTGTTTCTCCCTCCATCATGTGCTATTCTTTTAAGTTCCTTTTTAGCAATATGTCCTAGTTTCCATTGTGTATGACTCCTTGCCCCCACCAACTTTCAATCATTAAAGAGCTCCTGATGAAGTTGGTGTCCCATTACATGCCATCAGCTTTCATCTGTAATGGGGTAGGCTGTCATCAGGCTTTGCAGCCTCATTATAATCAGCTATTTTCCTGCACTATAGCAAAGGTACAAAATCTATTATTAAAAGAAGTGTTAGGAAAGATTGCATGAACTAGAGGCCAGTAAATTCTCAAGCAGGATCAGAAAATTTTTTCATATGATCACTCACAGTTATATATAAAAGCATGTAGAAGAATGTGATATGCTTAAAGCATATCAGTATAGCTTCTGCAATATTAAGTGGTATGCGGACTGTCAGTAAACAGTATCGAGGTAGCCTTGCTCCAGGCTCAAACCTTGTAATGTCCATTGTCAAAATAACAAAAATAGCTAAGAACTCAGTGAAAGAGGAAAGAGATGACTCCTCTTTGGACATTAGAAAGAGCCTCCAAATATTATCCTTCATAAATCTTGTGAAATAGAGCACTGACCCAGATGGGCCTGTGGGCTGAATAAATTTCTATGAGAATGAAAATCTTTGAAATCTCAGCTAGTTTTGTGCTTGAATAAACAGATTTGCAAGCCTTCCTTTCCTTTGAAGTCCACACTGAATTCTAACAACCCAAGTGCAAATGACTGATAGAAAAGGAAGAAATAGACATGTTCAGTGCAACTTTGACACAGTATTGACTTTTACACTTGTTGGGTGAAATAATGCAAATGGGCAAAATGAGAAGTCCCTGAGATCATGAAGAGGTGGAAAGGAATCCAGATTGTTAAGTGAGTAATCAACAAGTTTGGCTACCATTTAAAGGAAGGTAGAACAGATGTTATTTCCAGATTTCAAAAGGCATACAAAATCATAGATGTTTTAAATTATAAATGCAAACATTGTCATATTTAATCAAAAAAATGTCTATAGCATTGCCTGATAGTGTCATATGAATGTGTGTGGAAAGATCAGACTGATTTTGTTTCAATGCAAAGTAAAGAATAACTTAAATTTGGTCTCTTACTCTGTTCATGTGTTTTGTCATCCAGACACTTCAGTAACTGTTTTTTGAGGAGTAAAGGAAGTCTAAGTTGTTGACAAATGGTTAAATGTGACTTTTATATTATATGGTAATTTGTAGAGAGCCTGACTGTGATATGAAGCATGTTGGATCAATAAAACTTACCTTATGCTAACATGACCCTGTGTGCTTTAATTCTCAAATTCAATTTTATTAATTAACTATTCAACTCATGCCATTCAAATAAAAATTAGTTCCCAGAATGGTATAAACCCTTCATAACACAGTAGGATGTGTGGATGCTGTGGATGGAGAGGATGACTGGAGAGGTCTCATGGATAGGTACATGCCCTTTAGGAAAGACAGACCAGGAAGGCAACATGGAGTTCCTCTTTATGTAAGAGAGCTGATGGAAAGTATCAAGCTGTGCCTCGGTGTTGGTGAAGAGCATGTCTAGAACTTATGGATAAGGATTAAAAGGCAAGCTAACAGGGGTGACACTGTTGTGGGTATTTACTACAAGCCACCTGATCAGGAAGAGGAAGACAATGAGGCCTTCTACAGATAGCTGGAAATAGTCTCATGATCACAAGCCCTGTTCTCTTGGGGGTCTTCAACCACCATGATGTCTGCTGAAAAGACCACACATCTGGGCACAAACTGTCCAGGATGTTCCTGCAGGGCGCTGATGATAAGGTTTTGACTCAGGTGGTAGAGACAACAAGGAGAGGTATGCTGCTGTACATTGTACCAAGAAAAAGAGGAATGTCTGGTTGGAGATGTAAAGGCTGGGGGTAGTCTTAGCTGCAATGACCATGAGATGGTGGAGATCAGGATCCTGTGAGGCAGGGAAATAAGTAGAATTGCAAGATCCTGTAGTCCCTTGGACTTCAGGAGAGCAAATGTCCCTCTTCAGGGACCTACTTTGAGGAATCCCAATAGGATAGGGGCTAGAAGGAAGAGGGGTGCAAGTGAGCTGGTTAATATTAAAGTATGACATCCTTCAAGCTCAAGATTGGTGCATCCCTGTAAGTAAGAAGTCAGGCAAGGGGGGCAGGAGAACTGCATAAATGAGCAAGGAGCTCCTGGAAAAATTCAAAGGGAAGAAGGAAGTGTGCAGAGAGTGGACTGTGAGAGTGAGAGAGCGCTGGAACAGGTTGCCAGAGAGGTGGTGGAGCCTCTTTCTCCTGAGATATTCAGAACCCACCAAGACGTGATCCTGTGTACAATGCTCTAGGTAACACTTTTTGAGCAGGGAGGTTGGACTAGGTAAGTTCCAGAGGTCCCTTCCAACCTTAATCATTCTGTGATTCTGTGAAATTACAGAGATCAGCTTTCAGTTTCTACTGTGTTTGCGGAATTAACCTAGCACACAGATATTGCAGGAGTCACGGAGGCAACAAAAAAGATCTCACACTGGGTATTGGTCTAAGAAGTCTTCTTTCTTAGTCCATGCTGCAGCCATAGTTGCTGAATAAATACAGGAACTAAAGATGCTTATTCAAATGCTGAACGAGGCATGAAAAAGATGAATGAGCAAGACTCTTGGGTAAGGGGAAAGAATTGCAGTCTGACCACAAAGGAAAGGACTAGTGAAAAATCTGGGTTGTCTTTTGCTACTGCTGTTCCTAAGCAGAATTGGACATTATCCCAAGTAGGGCCACTAGAGGTTTGATTTTTCTATATTGCAAAAATTCTGCTGTTTTTGCTTATTACTCTAGGTTTGAATTACTATGAACTCCCTATTCTTTCAGAGGCCCAGGGGCACCACTCCACGATCTGTAGGTGGCTAATGAATGCCTCCATCACCTGGCAATTTTCACTTTGTATTGCATCAACCCAGCTCCCCAAGTCGTCTCATTTTCTTGTCTCAGTGGCCAGTCACTGTGATGATTGCTGAACTCTTGCCAAAGCAGAAGGAGCACGACTTTGGTCTCTTTTTAGAACTCGTATAAAAATTACATTGACTCTTGAGCATCTGTGCTTCTAGCCATGAATATCTCTGGCAAAAGACTGATAACCACAGAGGAACAGTGGGATTTAAGAGCTACAAAAAAAGTAGATTTGCAAGAACAGAAGCTTCCCTTTGTTTCCACTGTTTTTATTATTTATTTATTTATTTTTCTTCTGTGAATCATCTGAAAAATCACCCTTACTCCAGGATGCAATCAAAACTCTACAAATTCAAAAGTTTATATTTTGGATTACTGGGATTATGTTTTCCTAAAGAATAAAAAGTAGGATGTTCAAGTACCTGAGGGGAGGATGGGGCCAGGCTCTTCTCCATGGTGGCCGATGACAGGAGGAGGGGTAACAGGTGTAAGTTGAAACACAGGAAGTTCCACCTCCATATGAGGAAGAACTTTTTTACTGTGAGGGTGACAGAGCCCCGGAACAGGCTGCCCAGAGAGGTTGTGGAGTCTCCTTCTCTGGAGATCTTCCAAACCTGCCTGGATGCCACCCTGTGCCATGTTCTCTAAGTGTCCCTGCTTGAGCAGAGGGGTGGGACTAGATGATCTCTAGAGGTCCTTTCCAACCTTAAGCATTGTGTGATTTACCAGGCTTCTAAATCCTCAAGCAACTTCTTATTGTGTGCGCAAATGGACGTAAGACGGCCAAGAGAGGGGTAGGAAGAGATCATGCTCCACCGAGCTGCAGTTTCAGAAGAAAAACGTTTCATTTTTATTTTCATTTCAGAAACTCATACTCTCTTTCCAGCCTTCAGTAGCTGAAAACACCAGGCACTAATGTCTTAGTTGGATCCACAACCAAAGAAAACCAGACTACCACCTGCTGTTCGGTGGTAGTAGTTCCCACTGCAATCACTTTTATTGCATTGTGGTAAATTTGTCATGCGCACAGTGATGTCGTGATGCCTGTTTGAAATAAACGCTGGGGTTTATGGTGTCATAGGACTACTGTGCTGTTATTTTTCCTTCTGTCTTTTCCTCTTTTCATGAGCCCTGTCCTTCTGAGAAACTCGCTCACACCATGCCCTGAGGCTCACCTGGAATCTATGTCTAAGGAAATGTACTGGAGAGGGTTTATTTTTTGTTCTCAGATGTCTTACAAGATGTTCAGCTTTTCTGTGAACTGATACAAAAGACAACTCTTCTTTGCAAAGGAAGATAGCATTTGGTTGGGCACTTACAAGGCTGAATGGGGTTTCTTCACTTCTGCATTGTGGAACTACTTCTCTCTCCCCTTACTGACACTGGGAAGTTGGGAGGGGCTTCTTATAACTTGATGATATGACATTTACCATGAGAAGGACTATATAAAGGCATCGTACCAATTTAGGAAGAGTTTCTTCAAATGGCTGAACTAAATGTCAGCAGCAAATATGCTGTCTTCTTCTCCTAGAAGTCAAGCTTTAATAAATATTCTCCTTCCTTCAGTACTTTTCTTTATTCAGTACAAGCTGAGGAACAGCTGTTGAACATAGTAAAAATAGAGCAAGTTCGGGGTGCAGAAATTTCGATATTAATTGTGTTAGCAGTAAAGGGCAAAGATCAGACCTCACCAGGATATATTGAGAAACATCTGTAACAGTTCAATGGCCAGTTCAGCCCAGCCATGGTGGAAATAGGGAACACCATGATGGCAGGTATTACTCTGTGGAAAGAAATGGCCATGATTTCAATAACTGCATCAGCACAGTTGGACCAGCTTTTCCCCAGGAGCATCCTGGGCCATTGGAAAGATCTTTCTTAGTCCCATTACCACTCATGGTATTGAATAAATTGAAAATCTGCAAACTCATTCACTCCTATCAAGAACTCAGATTTTTTTTTTTTTTTTTTTTTTTTTGCCCAGGCTTTCCAGTGGCAGAACGATATACTCTTCTTTGCAAAGGAAGGTTTTTGTTTTAATAGCTCTACATAAAAATACATTATTATGGGGCTGGGAGGGTTGTGCACAGTTTTCTCACTGAGGTAGGGGGCCTGTGCTTTATAAAAGGGGAAGTAGTGGGAGGTGACACTTGGCTGTTCTTTGCAGAAACTGACTGCAGGGGATGTAACTTTCGAAGTAACTAAAAAAGACCCCAAGTCAAATAAAAACTTAAGAAGGCTCCTTTGGCTGTCTCCATACACAGTAAAAACTGAGGCAGAGGGAGGAAGTACTTGAACAGCAGGTTCTCTCTTTTAAGACACGGGACAGAGGATTTTCACTGCCTATGTAATTCCCATCTCACATCAGGCAGTCAGTGATTCAGCATATTATTCTCAATACTGAATAAGAATAGGGACACACACTTTGGACTGTATTTTTGAATTGTGTTGTTCCTGCTAAGGTGGATGCCAGATGCAGTGAGGTAATATACCAACAGAGCAAAAGGCAACTTTGTCCTAGACGGGAGAATAGCCTAGAGAAAATGTGACTTCAGAAGGTCTCATATGAAAAACAGTTAATGAGATTGCAAACCAGTTCAGAGAGAGTTTAATTTATTCACAAAGTTTTGGAAAAGATTGCCCTAGCTACTTATCTTGGTAAGCTCCAAAACAAGCAAACAAACAATAACAACAACAAAAAAAAGCATTTCAGACCTCATTTTGTATGGATGCTGTTTTAGAGCTTGGGCACATAGATGAAATGCATTGGACTTTTCTTGCTGGCTGCCTTTGCAGTCAGCTGTTAAGTAAGATGGATGCCTACACATTACAGCATCCACCAAAATCTGCAGTGTTTAAGCACACTGTTGTGTGTTTCACAGCAAAATAGCCTGCCCTAAGATCAACTCTGTTTGCAAACAAACTTTACCAGGATACCTGTTGTGTCAGTTCATCCTGTGTACTTCATCCTGCATTCCCATCTGCTAGCACAACATTTTTGTAACTATCTTAGACAAGCTATAACCAGCCTCAGGTCCTAGAAGGCGCTGAACAAACTCGGCTGCCACTGACACAATTAGGAGCTAAAGACTATGGTTCCCCTAAAATCTGACCTCTTGTCACACTGAACAATACCAAAAGATACTCTTAAAGCTAAGTTTTGATATCCTCTTGTAGATTTCACTTCTACCTTTCCTTAGTGCGTAAAAATAAGCCTGAGTTAAAAGAATGTGATGTCACTTATGTTGCAGCAGTGAAGACCACTACGGGAATAATGTCCACTAGAAGAACATTTATTAGGTAGCTGCAGTGTCAACATGGCAGACAGTTGAAGAAAAACAGCCTGCATTCCATAACAGTAGCTAGTGACAGCCTTTCCCTTCTTCTTCTTCTTCCTCCTCCTCCCACCTACTTCTGTTTAGAACAAATTGTTTATAAATTACTAGAACTGTTGTAAAAGTAAGTGTTGTAGTTTCAAGAGCACTGTGTCGCATCACTATTTATTATTTTGATTTAGTGCAAAACAAGCCTAGCCAAACCTTCATGAAAGCACATGAAATAAAACACAAGTTAGAATCAGTGCCATAATATAAAAGCCTCCCAGAAGTACTGAAAATGAGGTCTTGCCCACCATCCAACACAACCCACTCATCCTGCTTTCCCAGAAAGAGCTTGGCAGAAAGGATATCCTTTGTAGCATGACCTAAGGGTCAGCTAATTCAAGTTTTGTGGAACAATGGGAAAAAACAAGTTCTGGAGTTCAAGACCTTTTAGACAGAAAACTCTGTCCCAGACCCTTTCAGTTATAGCAGGGCTCTGTTAAAACCTCAGGCAATCTCCACTGTCATGCCATTCACTTGAGAAGGCATCTGTCTTTGAAAAAGGGAACCTTCCAGCAAACTTAGCTTAGACACTTGGAACAAGGAAGACTGTCTCTCTCCTAAATTTAGTAGTGGTTTATCACAGTGCTTTTTTTTTGCTATGAAAAATAGTAGTTATTAATTACATATCATTTGCCCAAAGCCTTAATTTGTGCTTGGAAAATGACTTGCTTTCCCAAAACAGAGAGTGTGTTTATTCTTTGTATTATGGTAACACCTACAGGCTAGAGCCCTATTGTGCAAAGCACTGCAGAAATGCACATGAAGGGTCTGGCCCTTACTTTTAGAAGGGTATTTTAAGTGCAAAATGTAGTTGGCAAATTGATAATGCAGCAAGAGGCAGTACAAGAAGACATGAGAAGTTAGTGGTCAATATGAAAGAAATGATTTCAGCCAATCAACTGCTAAACTGTAATCTGGTTTTGAGAAGTACTGTGTTAGAGAAGACTTCTAAAGAGTGATTGGAAGAGGCTTATGAGAATGTCAACAAACTGCTTGAAAAATGACACTGATCATATGCTGTTTCATATTTCCCTTGCTAACTTCACTTTCCAAGCATTTTGGTAAGAACTCTCATCATGTGTTCAGCAGCGGCTGATAGATTATAAGAAAAAAAATTGCCTGAATACGCTATTCCCTCATAGGAGGAATCGTCATGGCAAGGACAACCCTTGGAGGTTGAGGACAGTAGGTTTTTAGATTTTTCTTTTTGAATGTTAGCTAGTATGTCTGAGGAAAAATTATCAATAGTGTTGAATAATCCTAGCACTGAAGTGCCTCCTTCCTCTCTGACTTTTAACCTACCTACTGAAGGAGTTGCTGACAGATAAGGTCAAGAAGTATTATGGTTTTAAAGAAGCAGTGAATTCGTGGAGAACATTACTATTGGTGTCTGCTTAAATTTTGCAGCAAATATCCTCCCATTCTCAGCTGGAGATTGTTATCAAATCTGACAGTGACTTAAGACACTGGGTCAAGTTTAAGGGTTGAATGTTAGTATTGGCTTTGTTTCAAGTATCAAGCATAATGTAGAGAGTGTTTATTATTGTCAGTGAATATCTTTTTCTATTTTTATAAAACAGCTGTGAGAGCTTCCTTGGAAGTGGGTGACATTTGGCTGGTGAACTAGCAGTGAAAAAGTTGTGAGTTTTGCAATAATTACCACATGCCAACACTTTGGTTCAGGCAGCAAGCGATTTGCGGAACATTATTCTTGTGCATATCAATGGCGCTGGACAGCTTTCTAACGCCTTCCCTGAACGTTCTCCAGATTTTCTGGTTGGCTGGGAAATACTCAGTTGCACAAAACTCACATGTGTCAGCTGCCAAACCATCTCTGGCTCTTGGCACATGTTGTTTTTGTTTGTTTGTTTTTTTTTTCCCTTAGGACATGAGTGAGATGGAAACTCCACAGCCCACAGAAAGGCAGGACAGTCAGAGCCATCTGATGAACAGGTCTACCATGGCACTGCTTGTCATATAATCCTTTCTTTGAGGAGTCCCACCTCACTTTGCTCATTTTAGTGAAGTGAAAAGATTAGCTTTGAACTTGCTCTAAATAGGAGCCAGAGAGCTTCGCACTGTCTCTTCAGATCCTCCAAATTCTAATAGTGCTATTTCCCCTCATTTCTTATCTCCTCTCAATTTTACTTTTCTACTTCCATGCTCTTATATTTCTACCACACACAGCTGGGAGAATCTTCCTTCTAAATGCTCACACACTTTGTTTTAGACAGCGAAGTCTGTACCTAACATACAACCACAAATCTTGGGTGGCCAGCTGATAGCCATTAGTGGATGTATCTTTCCAGCTTGAGTACTGCAGTCAGCTTCTCTCTAACAGCGTGCTTTTTTGATTGTTTATCTTTAAACAATTTTCTAGTTGTTAAGTGGGAATAAACTGTTGAATGAAGAGACCGGACTTAACCTAATTAGGGCTAATTTGACGGGCGGAAGACTATCAGTAACATGAGTTATGTTTTTATCACTGATAATTGAAGGTTACTGCCTGAGCAAGTGTTTGTAGAAGCAAACCTGGTGAGAGCTGGAGAAGACTAATCAAATAATGCATGCTGAAATTCAGGTAATAAAACA
The DNA here is from genome assembly GCF_000705375.1 of Tinamus guttatus. The sequence continues at coordinate 149,709 of NW_010589860.1, forward strand.
GTGGTGTACTCTGTGAAGTCATCTGAGCAAAGATAATCTTAAATTATATTTTGCTGCCGGTGGAAAGTTAAAATTTTCCTCTGCCATCAGCTTTCCTGTGAACATAAAAACGATATCAACAGATGACACAGGCTGCATAGCTGGATGTCATTTTTCCCACTTTCCTGCTATTTCATAGCCTTCCTTTCCCTTCCACTATTAGCAAGCTGAGACATCAATTCAACGAGGAGAACAGCACAGCCACCCCATATTCCCTCTGTGAAAGTGCCAGCCTCCCGCACCCTTTATGTTTTTCTGTACTTACTCCAGATGCAAGGTCATGCTTTCTGCAGATCCAGGGTACCTCCAAGTCTGAAATCAACTTTATGCTGATTTAGGGAGACAAGCAGGTGCCTTCATATCTTATTGTAGGCTGCTAAGCCTCTGTGCTTAGGCTGGTAAAGCTGCATCACAGATACTCTATACACTCAATAGTTTGCTATTGTTGATCAAATGCAATAAAATGCTGCTTTTTGATTTCTTGTCAGAGGTCCTCTTCAGTCCCGTGTGCTGTGAAACAGATGGCATTGTCTCATTCTCACTTCCTTCCTCTCAAGCCTTAGTTCAAATGTTCTCATTCAGGTTCATCCAGAGCATGGAGGCAGTTCCTTCAAAGGCTGTAAAATGGCTTTTGCTAGCAGGTGCTGGAAACATCTTTCCTTTGAAGATCTGATCTTTTCTTCCTTTTGTTTAGCAAAATTGACACACAATATTGCCGTGATGATACTGGGGAAGTAATAGAGAATCGATCTCAAGAAACTTCACATCATGGTACTTTCTATTCTCCCAAGTTCGTGAAGCAAATGACGAGACAGAGAAAACAGTGACCCAACAGTGCTTTTGTAGGGGAGGCACCACAGTGTAGCACCAAGCTGTTACTGAAGTGATCACGAGAACCAGTTTAATCAAATGCGGGCAAAAAAGCCACACCATTTTTTAAATTGACTATTTCATGACCCAGAGTCTGAAGACATAAAATGTGCACAAATGATTTAAATCCAGTTGCTTTTGTATTCGTTCCTTCAGTGAAAGTTTAGGTATGCATGCTCATCTCACAGCCTCATTCAGCACAGGTTTTTGCAGTGATTTGTACAGAAGCTCACAGAGTCTTTTTCAGAGTCCGCCTGATGCTGGTGTTTTCCAAATTCTGCTGTGAGTACTCTTCAAAGCTTGAACTCAGTGTGAACAATGTATTATTTGTACTGGCTGATAACTTACCATAATACCAAATACTTTTGTGGCATCCTAGTGAAACCATTTTAAGTGCTTACACAAACCAATGTGGTAAATTATCTTAAATGAATTGAAACATTTTTCTTATGAAGAAACTGTTTTATAATACTTGTACTTTACTATTGTTCTTGCAATGTACAAAGCTCATCTTGATAAAAGGTAATATGTTCCCTGTCACCAGGCTGTGACCATTTAATTAACTGTTAGTTCATGTAGTTTAACCAATAGGCTGTGAAATTTTGTTTCAATTTCTATTTAGCAAATGTCTGACAGGAGCCATTTCCTGATGCGCAAATCTAGGCCAGTGCTCCTTCAAACACAGCCCTTCAGCATTTGAAACATATCTTTTTTCTGTTAAATCAAAATCATTTTGCTTTGGACTTTTTAATAAATGTGGAGCATTGGTTAAACTTCACAGTCACAGTCACAGAGGCAATCTGGTCATTCTTTCCCAAAAAAACTGATAGTATATTGTATATAGTATATTGAAGTATAAAGCCTGGCCATCAGGACACTGATGAAACACATGGGAAAGGGGATACAGAAGAGACACAGCAAGATCCTTAGTGCCAACCCCTTGGAGGGTTTAGCTGCTCTGCGAGACTTCAGATTGTGGCTTAATATTTATCATGACACAACAAGTAAATAAATACCTTGGCACAAAGCCTGGAGCCTGTCAGCACTGCCCCAGCTGCAACCTCCTGTTCAAAATACAGGGCTCTGTCATCTTTCACATAAAACCTTTTCTGAGGAAATCACCTAGGATATATTTAATTTCCTTCTCTAGCTTCTCAGTGATGTCACCTAGATAAACCCCATCTCCAGCGACCCTCTCTGAGAGCATTAGGCCAGAGTAGCTGTGAGGGTTGTTACTTGTCAAAATCGTTTAATTTATAATGATGCGTTTCATAGTTTGCCTGTGCAAAGTCAGATTAAGCAAAGCACTTCTATCTCTGTGTTATTTCTCCAAAATGCTAAAGTAAGGAATAGTTACAGCAGCTGTTTAATGAAACATTTCACAATCACCAGGTTTTTCACACTAGATAGGCACCCCAGTGCTGACTTATTTTTATCCCTTCAGTACTGTATGTATTCCTAAGCACTCTTGCTGAACAGCGATAAAACACTACCAAAAAAGTAACGGGTGTAGAAAAGGAGTTTTCACTCTTATCTTCCCTCTTGCAACAGTTATTGACTTAGAGTGGTAGAAGAGTGTTGTATTTTGAGTGTGGGAAAAGATGTGGGGAAAAATGGGACTGAAATGACGAGGAACTTGTAGATTAAATGCTGAAACTGAAGACCAGAATGAGAAGAAAGAGTTGTATGCAAGGAGAGGCAGCCACAAGAGTGTTCTGTGACTAGTGGATGGAGAAAAAAAAGGAATAAAAGATTTCATTTTGGGAGATATGTAAAGGAGCACATGTCCTGAAAGTGCATCATATTTAAGAGAAACCTATGATCCTGGAGGTCCTTCCCCATAACTCTTTCTTGGATTTAGCTATTATGAGAGAAGGTTTTCAGGACATAGGATTTTTTTCAAATGCATCATGCTAAGGATAATGAGGAGACTAGGACTTTAGAGTTGAATATATATCTGAATATCTTTATATTTGAATATTCATCTGCTGCTCAGTCTAGATAGATAGGTTATTTCTTTTGGGTGTGCAGCATGGGAAAAGTTGGATGCAGAGTTGAGGGTTCTGACCCGGAAGAAGAAAAAGAGAATAGTAAATTAATAGGAAAGACTCCCTGGTCTCCCTGGATTGTTCTTCTGGCCTTAAAGTCTGTGGGTCTGTGAATACCTTTCTTGGAAAAAAAAAACAGTGTTTTGGCACCCCATCCCTATCTTTTCAGAAGAGCGTTTTTTTCAAAGAGGCAGAATAAGGGCTTTTCTTCTTTCCTTCAGAATG
>NW_010589860.1:152948-214120 GCF_000705375.1 Tinamus guttatus
GATGGCTATTTATAATTGCTACTCAAATAGAAAATCTGCTTGTGACCTTTGATGCAAGAATATATTTGAAATTCATGCCTCACTGTGCTCTGTCAGCTCCTTTTCATGCATGCTTTTATATGTGGGCTAATAAATGAGAGTTTTGGAGCAAAAGCACTAGCAGTGAAATCCAGCTCTTGATTTTGCTGTGAGGCACGCTCGCAAAAATCTCATCTTCAAACTGAATAAGAACCATTTTTCATTTACAGTTGCTTTTGTATATGACATCACAACTTGTGACTGACATTATCAAGTAATTTTAATGGCAGAGTGCCACATAAGATAGGATCACAAATGTTTAGGTAATCTAGAGAATCACAGTTTAATTAGAGCTCTTGGTTGAAACTTATTTCTAGAAACCACTAGAAAGCACTGTATATTCCAAACTGATCAAGCTCATCTTTCTGTTAGGAAATGAATTTAGTAATTTCAGCCTATGTGCTTTTGATGTACATCTCCAAAATATCATTATGTCAATCAAATAGAAAGAATTTACAGAGATGATGCTTGAACTGCATTCAGGATTAATTGGAGACATAACTTTACTTAATCCTCACAGCCCAGGCTAATGCTGGGCCAAAATCTGGAACTACGCCTTTGACTAAGTTTTATAGAGTCTGCAGTGAATAGGAACAGTAATTTCTACCAAGTCACAATCTAAGAAGCATTGCTGTCAGAGTCTTATCTATTCTCTATTACTGTAGATAAAAATCTGTTGGATATCAATCGAACTATAATATACTAACTGAAACTATTGAGGCTGAAATAAATTCACAAAGGAATGGAAATTCAAGTAGGTTAATAACCTAACCGCTGATTTGCAACAGAGGGCTCTGTTCCTAGATTTTTGAGGCACGAAGAAGAAGGTAATTTAAAGTTGAGGTTTATGTGTGAATAGGTGAAAGTTTGAGAAGAGAATATTTGTAACTTTCACCTGGAAGCTGTCAGTGCTGCAAGAGTTTATCCATCATGACAAAAAGCAATATTTTGGTATGACAACTCCTATAGAGCTTTAGGCATACAAGAACAAAAATATCCATAGTTTTGGTCTCAGTATAAAACTTCAAGAACAGGAATATTTTTATTGCCACTTTTCTGTAGCTTCTTAATGAATATAGGTTTTGTTTTCACAGGTTTTTATATTTTTCATTTAGGCTATTTTCCTTTCAAGACTTTTTTTTTTTTTTTTTTTCAAATTATTGCCCTTTACTCTGTCCTTATTTTTTTTTTTTTTTTTTTTTTTTTTTTTTAATGCTTCAGTGTTCCTGAAATGTCCTGGAGCCTGGCACCAAGTAGCTCTAATTTCACTATTTTGCTAAGAACTTACTTTAAATATTTATGTATTTCCTGTAACAACATGAAGCTAAAACAACTGTAACACAAATACCATTAAAATTAGTGCATTTCAGAGAAATATCTAAGAGTTCATGTATATGGTTTCGTAGAAAAGTGATAGTGACTGAATTGCTACCAGGACTTTAACAAGCAAAGAAAGAATTGTGAGTACAGGAGCTAGAAAGAAACTTGCTGCTTGGAAATACTTTATGCATCATAGCAGTCCAGCATAGCAGGTCAAAAATTGTATTTTCCAGCTTTAGTATTTAAGCCTTGTGTTTTAGTTATTTAGCTTTGCAAAATGTGAGAATAAACTTTTTTTTCATTAAATATTTCCTTATTGGGTTCCAAAGGGCAAGATCTATCTTTACATTGAATTTGAAAGGGGTTTAGATACGATGATGTTTGCCCTAGGGTGATATTTGCTGTCTGGTTTGCAGCTTGTACCAAATGACATAGGGTCTTAGTTCAGCTGGCGTCTGAGAAGGTTGCAGAAGAAGGAGGTGCCACAGCTGGTGGAGCTGGAGGATATCTCTATGGAGCAGCAGTGGCACCAGGAGCTGGCACTGAAGCCTGAGCTATCCCTTTGCCTGTGGAGATGGATGTGCTCAAGCAGAAATTGCCTACTAGCTTGGAAAAGTCAGTATCTGCTTAAAATGTCTTTAATATCATACCCAGAGTGCTGCTGGTTATATCAGTCGAGGCTCTTTTATATACCCTCTCATTTGCTTTCTGTGCCTCATGGCATGGAGGGATGGTCTGGCTGAAGTGACTTCAGTCTCACCTTCACCTTGTTCCACTGTGTATAAAGTACCTACCCTCACAGACAAACTGTCTGAAATTATATTGGTGGTACTGGTGGCAACATAAGCTGGCAGCTGTGTAGGAGAAACCAGCTTAGATTTATTCATAGCTGATTTTGAAGTGAGAGTGAGACAAGACCCCAGACCGCTGGGAAAGGTCCTCAGTGATGTGCTCCTGAGGTCATATGGGCAGGTCTTCCCTGGTCTCAGTAACAGAAGCCATGTGATTTTGTATAAAGTATTTTAAATATTAATCAGGTCAGTTGCTGGGAATGAAGCCCTGGCAGGTAGAGTATTTGCTAGGGAGGTGGAATATCTGCACACAATGAATATTTAATCATTTTATGCAAGGCTGAAGAGCCTCAGCAGGAGAATTTGAGAACCCATCATCACTCTGCCCTAGCATGCTAAGAGCCAGGCCTTTAGGACGGCTTCCCGGGCAGGTGGCAACTATGCTGACCTTTGTCCTGGGTGTTGTACATGACCTGTTGATTAATCAGGTAAAACACACTGACAAATTTCTTCTTTTGTCACCCCGAGAGATTCAGCCGAAAGAATTGTACATTTGGTGAGTTAGAATAACCCATTTCAACTAGTTTTTCTAGTAATTATTAAATTTTTTCATTAGCAAAAAAAAGAAATCTCTGAACTCTGAATGTACTGAAGAAACAAAGAAGAGAGACAAGTGTTCCTAGGACACCCTTGTAGACTGATAAACCTTTATTCAGAATATTTTTCACTTGATTCATTGTTTTAAGTGAAAGAACAACACCTGCATCCATGATAACACTATTAGAGCTATACATCATTTATTTCTGTGTTTGTTTTGAGAACTTAAGAAGAAGCATTTGATCTTGAAGGATAAGGATGTGTGAGTAAAGGTGAACAAGATTATGTTAATTTCAAATTCTAATACAGTTTTAAATGTTGTAGGACTCCTTAATTACCGTTTACGATCTCCTATCCTTGATATGTTCTGCTGAAAAACATTATTCTGTGGCACATACCACTTCTCATTCCTTTCTTGCGTCTTGTCTTGTCCATCTTCTTGCAAGATTAACTATCCTATTCTTGTCTGCCTTTTTTTTCCTAGTCCTTTTCAATGTCTTGAGCATTTCATTTTCCTCTTCTTAATTCTGCAGCTTCCTTACATAAGATCTTGTGACCGATATTCTTTAGATAGAGGGGCACCACGGGTCTCTTAATAGAATCATATAATTTTCTTTGCATTCTTCAATCCTTTCTATGTACACCTTCGCTTCTGTGATAAATGTTGCATATTGACACAAGATTTTTCTCAGGTGTCGGTAATAGTTCTTCTTCACTGAAATCAAAGAGCTAATTTAAGTAAGTTCCTCTACAGTCACAGAATAATATTGCATGACATATTATGAACATGTTTGTGTACTGCTGCGCATGAAAAAATGCCAACAGGAAACGGCATCTAGAGATTTAGAAAGACCACTGCACAAGGCCCCAGTCACACCAAAATTGCAGGGTTCAGCTAGTCTGCAATGAAAAAGCCTATGACAGCTGATGAGAAAGGAACATTTAATGGAGGGAACGATAGGTTAAATGTCAGGACACTTGTCTGTTTGTAAGTACCAAAGCACTTGCTCAGGCTTGTTTTTATTTTACATCTGTCTTATTGACGCTTCACATTTGCCAATTGACTGCTCTGAAGAGACCGCAAAACTAGCAAGGTAAGAGCGACCACCTCTCAGGCATTTATACTAACAACATGGTTGAGGGAGAACTCAGTCCTGACATCAATTTCCAGAGATTAGAATGATGCAAGTAGGAGCGGTGTGCTGGTCAAGGAGGGATTCCTGTAATGTGGCCCAGGGAGTCACACAGAGATGAGCTGAGCGCAAGCTGTTTGAGCCTGGTGCTGCGGCCCTTCTCACAGCAACATCTGTCAGAGTGACACCGTCTCTGGAGGGAAGCAGTAGAAACTACAGCAGTGAATCATTTAAAAATTAGTGTGATAAAACACTTGAGAGTGTCGTAAAGTGAAGAAGCCTGCACTAGCAGAGGACAGCTGAGAAAAAGGAGTCCGTCATTTCCAGTTCTAAAGTCCCCGAGTCAGGATGGCTACAACATACTTCACTTTCTCTTATGCAAGACATCCAACAAAACTTGCTCATTTTGTAACACTTGAGAGAGAGAACTATGCTATATTAAATGCTCTCATTTATGAGCTGCATAAATATCATCAAAATTGCAGCAGCTCTTTTCAGTGGAGGGATTTCTTCCTACAGCTTTTTCCATCATCGCAAACAATTCAGCCAAATCTAGGTACCAAGGAGACAAAAGAAACTTGCTTACTTAGTATTTGTGTACTGTGTTAATTTCTGGAGTACACTGCTATGTTACAGCAGTATCTTCATTTTATTTAAGGAAGAATGTTTTCCAAATGAAGCACAGGGTGGTGTTGGATGTAGTTTAGGAACTTCATGAATAGCTAAGCATTTCTATTCTTGGTGGAAAGAAAATCTCCAATCCTTGCAGCGACAGTCCTAGCAGATGAGAAGAAACAGAAAGTGCTGTTTGGATTTGGATGACTGTAGAATTTATGTTGTCACCAGTGAGGCAAGGGTGAGCTCTTGCCCTCTGTACTGTGAAAAGACAGTGGTGGGTATTTAACACCATGCCTTTACCTGCAGCCCAAACCAGGAAATGTAAATAACAACGCTCCACAGATTTGTTTAATGAAACAGCACCATCTTAGCTGTGTGAGTTTTTTTTTTTTTCATTTATCTTTAGTCATATTTATGTCTGAGTTTAAAAGATGTCGATGTCATAGAGGACAAACCCAATGTCTCTCCAACCCTGCACACAGGTTGAAAAAATCAGTATTTATTGAATCCAATTAGGCTTTTTTTTCTGAAGAGCCCATGGGCGGGGTTGCATTCATGCCTCTGTACTGGTTATCTATTATATTGACCAGCAGCGCCCAAAGGTTTCACTGTGCTAAACAAACCACAAACACAAAGGTTGCTCCAATCACACTCCTTAAGAATATACAGAATGTGCTTAAAAGTTGATATGGGGATTTAATGGAAAGTATGAAATGATCAAGAAGCAGTGATGGAGCAACTGCAGTAGCACCGTGGCTTTATTTGACAGTATGCACAACTTGATGGTTCTTATGTAATAAAGCATAAATTTTTAAACAGGTTTAATGAACAACTCCAATCCTGTTGCCTTTGCACTGTAGCTCTTCCATCCCTTATATGCTGCTCCTAAGCTTGTCTTTACCTATTACTTCCAATTCCTTTACTTCAAATAACTTAGGGTCACATTTCCTCCAGGATATGACTTTCCTGGCGGCTCTCTAGGGCACAGAAAGCAACTGAGAGGACAGATGTTTCACTGTGGAGCTGTGGAGAAGAGAGATGTTTCTCTGCAGGGCTGCTCAGGTTTATGCATTGCCCCACAGCTGCTGGAGGCTATGGAAGTGGTACTGGAGGCATCACCATCCCTCCCTGCCTTCTCCTCCCCAGCTCACTCCTCAGCTCTGTGCAGCAAATCAGCACAGCTCTGGAGCTGGAGCAGAGGGAAGATGGAAAAGCTCATCTTTTTTTTTTTCTTGAGGGTCATTGGTAAGATCTGAACAAAATGTTGATGCTGTGCAGTGCTAGAGAGCTGAGCTTACAGGCAAGTGTTGTGATCTCCACAGAGTCACAGAAGCTGAGCTGCCTTGCAGTCTTCTCAGTTAAAATTTTTAAATTGTATACCTTGAGTGGTCACCAATTTTCTGCAAAGAAGTGGTGGTTTGCTGGCCTGGAGTCACTGCAGCACAGCATCCCTCTGCATAACCAACACACAAGTTAGCAGTTTATACTTCCTGCTTGTCTTCCTAGGGTGTGAGCTCCCCAAAGCACGAAGAACAATCAGTCACATTGTTTGATTAAAAGCAAAAATAATCACATCCAAAACTCAGGGGGTCTTGCAGTACAAGCTTTCAAAAGGCTCTCTGCAGAAAACAGCACCTGAGAAATCAGCTATACTATTGGGCAGTCACTTATGGTCCATGGTAATATGAGAAAGAAAAGGGTATCTTTTTAAAGAAAAAGAAAAAAAAGAGAGAAAAAAAGGAAAAACAATTGAATTGAATAGCAAGAACTTCAAAGCAAACAGTATATTAGAAATCTTAGAGTATCTACTGGTAGTGCGCTTTAGAGCATGCGTTGGGTAATGTGCGTACGTCCTTCATTCAGAAAAAAACGAAGATTCCTGTAACAAATCCTCCTATTGCTACAGAGTGAGGAAGGGAACCCTACATCATTTAGAAATATTCCTGTAGAAAGGCACATTAGACCTAATGACTCTACACTGGATGATGGAAGGCACTTCACTTATCTGGGAGAAATGCTTTTTAATGACTTCATTTATTCATTTTTAAAAAACACTAAAATTGTCATGTTATAATCTCCCAAAGATACTCCCGGGTGAGCTGTTGAAAGGTAATTTCAGCACACCTAGGGGCTTCACACTGCAATATAACCTGTTGTGCCTTACAGCTTAATCACACTGTGGCATTTAGACATCATTCATTCTGGCGGGCAAAAGTGTCTTGCAATAGCATCTTAGTTACTGCAACTTACACTTTTAGAGCAATTTTTACTTCTTAGGCAAACACACTGAAGTACTCTACAAAACACTTTAAGTACATAGCAGCTGTTGAATCACCAAATATTGCAAGTCTCTTATGAACTAGCAGTGTCCCTTATATAATAAAAATATATCACTTTTTCATGAAAAGTTATCACTGTTATAAAACATATGTATCTTTTTAACTTATATAAAACTTAATTTTCTAAGAATTCATACTGAGTCATGGACACAGATGCCAAAATTTAAAATACAAGACCGTATCTCCTCTTTGAGAGTAGCAATCTGATACATGACAGTCAAACGTCGTGTATCAAACCAAATACAAAACCAATACCAAAACAAAAATTTTTAAAGAAAATTTTAACTTGACTTGTGGCAAAGGTGTCTACAATAAATAGCTAATCTTAAGTGGGGTTTACAAAATTCATAAGTGTACAGCTCAGGCAATTCAGTATGTAGTTTTCTTAGAGTTCAAGGAATAGGCTGTCCTCCACATTTTGAAAGAAATCAGCCGCTGAAATGTCCTGGTGCCAAATCAAAATGAGTGGAAGTTATGACCTTCACAGGTGAAGGGCCTGCTTATTTTGCTAAAGCCTGGGTTCTCCTTTGTAAAATGCTTGATGGTTTGGAGGCTGCAGCTGAAGAAAGACTTTGCTTCCATGCCCGTTCCTCTGCAGCCATGGCACTGGTCACACTCCCTGCCACATCCCTTGGTCTAAACCAGCCATGGTCGTTGCTTCTTGGAGCTTGTTGCCCTTCATGGTGTGGCAGAGCCCCACGACACGCTCCCTTGCAGCAAACCTGTGCCAGGTTTTGTAAGCAGGCTGAACTGTCCTTAATAAAGATGAGGGATGGATTAAATCTAACAAGAGTGAGTGAGTCAGGAAATATTTTTCTGTAGTGTCTTTTGATCGTATGTACACCTAATATATGGTTTCATATTACTGTCTGTACAATAGATATGATACAATTTTTATAACTGTGAAGAAATCCATTATAGAATTGGAGTGTTTTACATTTATAGTTAATAAACTGACTATGTGAGTGAGATGGAAATCAACCTGTTTCATATACTACAGTCAAAACCAGGATATGATTTTATGTATGTGATATACTCGTGATGTACTTGAATAATTATATGGAGTATACTTTTCTTCACTGAGTTAAAAGAATCCATTTATATCTTTGTTAACTGTGAATATGGCCTGAGTCACTCTTCAAGATGAAAAGGAATGACATCTGGCACAGCGATCAATGTATTTAAAACATCAGTCAGACTATTTTGTATCATAGATAAGAAATATGCCTATTCTGTTCAGATTTTTCTTACAAATACCAAAACATAACCATACTACTTTGTCTTTTGAATAGAAGAAAAGAAGATTTGTTAAACCAGAACTCTGTTAGAAAATGACCTTTAATGTTCCCTAAAAAACATCATAGCATAAGCCCTATTATTCCAAAATCCCTAAACTTTAATCATGTTGCTGGATATTAGGTATTTGGAGTTCAAGAATAGGAAGATTTAACCCAAAATTTAGAATTCCAATGCTGATTCACATTTTGAATCCTCAGAAAGGGTGGGGAAATTAAGATGCTGTGGTTTAGTTCAGACTAAATTCTGTTTTAAAACAGCAATGGTTTTAGTCAAGCTACATAAATCTAAAGCAAGCAAGTATTTCTAAACACTATTTATTTTGACTTTTATTTTTGAAGTAGCAAATTGTATTCAGCAGCATTGCAGGATGTCCTCTTTCTTACAAAACAGTCTACATGTAGAGAACACACACCATACATGCAGAAGGAGATAAGGTATTCTTCACAGCATATGCTTCCCTTTAAAATTCAAAAACTTGGTGACTGCAAGTCTCAGAGGTCCGGCAATGCAGAGCGTGACTAAAGCTGGCACCTTCCTCATTACTATACTGCCTTGATAGGCTCTGAACTGAGTCAATTTTTAAATAGTTTTTCTTATATATTACTCTGATTTCTAGGAAATATGAGATATAATTTAAAACGGAAAGTTTCAAAGTGTAATCTGATCATGATAAGTAAAAAACAGTGATCTGGCTACAAAATGAAATTACATTACAGTAAAAAACTAGGATATTTGGGAAGGTAGATAAATCTATATTACTGATCAGATCAATGCAGGCAGAGATGTCTCTATCAGAGTTTTACTCTATATGTGGTTTTATACATCTGAAGTGGTCCAAAGGCAGTTTAATTTTAAAGTAAACTCCTATCATCATTTGTATACAGCAAAACAAAATTGTCCCAAACCTTGGCCTGCTGACATCCTTATATTCCTCACCTACAGTTTTTCTGCTCTTTTCTCTGTTTCCCATTTAAGCATTTTTTCATTGTTGGGGAAAAAAGAAGACCAAAAAAAAAAACCCCACAAAACAAAACAAAACAAAACAAAACCCTCTACTTTCTTCCCCAAGGAAAGAAGATTTGTTATTAGCGGTGGAAGCAGCAGAAGATGGCTCTCCCTTCCTCAGCTCAGGCAGAAGCCATGGACTCCCTCAGTGCTAATGCCTAGTCTGTATTTGGGGTTAGAGGCTCTCCACTGCCCGTGTGAGAACCTGAGTTCTTTGCAGTCTGGAGGTTAAATGTTAGCTTACATTTCCGACTGAATTGATTTGCATTTCATATCTCACCTAATTACCATTGAAATCGCACGTTTACTGCACATTACTGTCTGAATGAAAATGAGCATTCTTCATTATTGTGGATATTAACATCAGGCTTTTTAGAATTTTTAAAGATCTTGACATTATTTGTTAACAATTACTGTGTATTTGAGGCATAAGCTCTTCTTAGGCTGCTGAATGGTTCAGACCAGTAAATATATGCAAAGAGCTTTGCAGTCTGCTTGGATCTACAAAAATATCCGAGTCTGGCCCTCTATCTGCCGCTGTCTTGTCCTATTATAGGTGGGTCCCGATTCGCCTGTGCTAAAAGCTGCCTTGCCAGAGATTAGGCAGCCCTTTAACATGTAGAATGCACAAATTTTGCCAAAATGGGCACTTTTACAGTGCTTTTTTTGTAAGCAGGAGAAAGTTCTGGCAAAATTTTAGGATGATGGTAAACAGAAAGGGCTAGATGGTGGCTTGCGGTTTGGGATGAATACGTCCCTGGATGACATCTACATGTCTTTGTGAATCTACATATCAATTTATCAGGGTTCTACAAGTTTGGTAGTAGCAGATGTTTGCTAATACGAAGATAACAACTTTAATGATTTTTAAATGTTTTAGCAATTAGGAAAAGCAGGTTCAATACAACAATGAGAAAGGAGATATAACCATTTAATGACATATGATATAACCATTTAATCATCATTTCATTAGTGTTGCACATTAAAAAAGGTGGGGGGAAAAGAATAATATAAAGTGAGATTTTCATAGAAATTAGGGCATAAAAGGGCATATCTCACAATGTACTAACTTTGGCTAATTCCTACCATGTTCTTTGAGCAGGACTTTTTGTGAATACTTTTGCACAAAGCCAGAAGTGTCTGATTTGGGATAGGAAAGCAGAACTATGGAAGAATCAGTATTTATTATATTGGTGTAGCACGTTCCCTAAAAGTGTTCTGGGCAACCCACAAGGTTGGATCCGAGAGAGGTGTAGTTGCCTAAAGGAGCAGGTACAAAACCATGTGCCAGAAACTCCGTACATGCCTTGGAGATATTTAAAAAAACCACAAACACCCCTGTTTTCTTTTTGAGAGGTTCCCCTTCTCTGTGTATGTAAGAAAAAGGGTTTGTGTGTGTGTGTGTGTGTGTGTGTGTTCCTCCACAGTTCCACATCTAGCTCACACTCAAATTGGATTAAGACAGACAAAACATTCTTCTGCCTTTCTCTTCAAAGTGATTCAAACTGATAGGTAGGTACTGAGAAAAAATACTGCACCAGGGTCCATACCAAAGGCAACAATAACAAGTATTTTCTTCGAGCTTAGCAGAGAGTGATGGGTGGTCTCTTCTGGGCCAGGGAGAGCCAAACCTGCTCATGCACTCCACATTTATCACCTTTCAGGAGTAAAGAGGAGATTACAGGTAGTTTGTGCTCAAAGAACATCTGTAAAAACTGTTTTACTTCCCCTAAGCTGTCTTATCTTCAGTGCACCAGAGAAAGGGAACATGCTCCTCTATATAGGACTATTGTATATAGGATCCTGGTGATTTGCTTGAACAGGAAACATACAGAACATGGGGCCCAGGTTATTCATCGTCAGGGGGACATAGTCACCATGTAAATTCACATAATAGCAGTGAAGTCTAAATGGGTCTCTACACTGCAAACATTTGCTCGTGTAAACTGTACTCATGCAATTAAGCATCTGTCAGAAAGGAGCCTTAAACATGTCACACAGCCAGCATGACTGTGGGTGTGAATATATAGAGATGCAAAAATATAAACACATAAATACGCCATCCTCTATGAGGCTGTCAGGGACTGATAGAATCACCTGCTTATTAAAAATGAATTCTTAATTAAAATAGGAGATTCTTCTTAATGTTTTTCTGAATGGCTGGAACTAATTAGAGTTCTAATTAAGCAATTTCACCTGACATACTTATCTGAATATTAACTCATCCGTAGTTAAGTGAGGGATTTTAATTCTCAGGGAAATCTGTTCAGGCTCTTTTGAATCCCTTGAGTTTTGCTCCTATCATTTTTATGTGGTTTCTGCAGGCTTTTTTATTGGGGGTTGCATGGACTTTTTTTTTGTTCTATTTAATATAAGCTTTCACTGGCGATATTTTGTATGGGATTTTTTTTTTGGTCACCACTTCCCTTGTAGGGGAAGGAATCACCTGTAATAGCAAGGGACAGGATTTGATGAGTCAGACAGCTCTCCCAGGTCTACATTCCCAATTTGTACGTTGCTCAGGGCTGCCTCTGTGCATGGGCTTAGCTGAACGTGCTCCTTCTACTGCACTGTGACATGTTTTTGACATTAGCTGCACAACAGCAGTTGCACACAATTCTGCCTTTGACCATATTTGTTGCTTAGTGTTTTGCTCAGGACAAACACTCAGCAATTTTCTGCCGTCTGAAGTTTTATCCATCTGTCTGTGCACTACTGAGATAAACCACAGACCATAGTGGCCTTTTAATATTAGAATGTACACATAGAAATGCTCTGCCTCCTGCCATAAGAAGAAAAATGAGCACATGGGGAGCTTGGAATGCTTCTATTTAAATGCAGATTACGGCCTTCCCCACAGCCATTTGGCAACATTAATCCTTTCAGAAGCAGTCGCTTCTCAGGTGGAGGGAGATGGACACAGCTGCCTTTTCAGCATTTTTTTTCTGTGAAAAACTTTAGCTTTTATAAACTCATGCATGTGCCCAATTTTTATTGAAAGGAAATGAAGGAATCTTAAGTCTGTTAACTTCAAGACTAAAATAGATTTGTTATTTCACTGAACTAGATTTTGAATCTGTATTAATTTATCTGGGAAACACTCCCAATTTTCTAGTAACTTATATTACCATATAGGATCAGTGGTGGCTGAGTAGTCTACAGCTAAAGAGACTGCTGAGCAGGTTTCTCAGGATTATTGCAGCCTTCAGACTGTTCAAAGATTAATTTGGGTTAAACAGACTTGTGTTTGTAACCAGCTCTGTTTAACGAAAGCATGAGACCCAACATTTAACTGTCCTACTTGATGACAGACACCTGTTCACAGACAGGTAAAACAGGAGAGAGTTTTTCATGAGTCTTGAACTCATGCTATTGCATGAGTTTGAAGCAACCCATGCTATTGCATGGGTCTGAAGCAAAATACTTTTTAACTACTTCACCATCATGCCCTTGTGCTGAATTAATTAAGTTATGATGCATCTGACAGTTGAGTTTGTTTAGGTTTTCTGTAACTCAAAGGCTCCACTTAAGAGCCAGTCATTTAACACCCAAAAAAAATGTTGCTGAGGTCTTCCTTTTATTTTGCAGTGATACTGTTCAATTAGAAGTAAGGATGAAAACATAACTTATGATGAAGCTTCAGAATAACAGTTTTCCCTGGCAAAATCCTGTTCTGCTGCCAGATAGAAATCTCTCTGCTCAGGAATTCATCGTCTTAGGAGAAGTTTCTGCACTTCATGCATCGAAGGTTAAATAAATATATCTGAGGCAGGTCAAACATCCCAGCCCTGGAGCCTTGGAAAGTCATTCAAATCCATGTACTCTTCTGCCTTTTGCCAGCATCTTCACTTTCTTCAGATAAACGTGATGATTTGTATTTCACTTACATGGGAAGGAGTTCAACTTGAAATACTCTGAAGAGGCAAGTGGAGTGATGGGATATCTAAACAGAGGTACTGAACACTACCTCAAAGGCGTTTAAAACTTGTTTGCTCTGTTTTTCCTTAGGGTATGCGTGTTGCACTGTTGTGCATAAAGGAGCTCTAGACTGCATTTTCATTGGTAGTAAATGCAACTGGGAATGCAGGTAGTGCTAGATAGAATACTAAAATACAAGTGGTTGCTAATATTTTTTGCTTTCTTTCCCAGCATATGCAATTAAAATTAGCATCGCATACTTAGTTGAGGCAAGAGAGACTGAAATACTCAAAATGAAAAGTGAAGCATCACCGTGAACAGATTAGAAAGCAGGGACACATTTTAAAAATGCTTTTATTTAAAAAGCCCAACAGCCCAGAAACAGCTTTTGGATATTGGAGATGAGTTTCTGTTAGCAGATGAGAATCCCAGTGAAAGTTCCCTGCTCTCTGCACCTCAAGGACAGGCACTTAATTTTGGTTAGCTTGGATCAGAGTAATTTTCAAATCTGAGCTAAGGCAGGCTGGAATGGACTCCCATATGCCTGAGCTTTCTTGCATAAGTCCTCTTTTTCTGCCTGGAAATTCTTCTGATTTTGTAAAGCCTTCCTTTCCTGACAGATCAGAAAGCTTAGCAATGGGTGCTACACACCTAAAAGTCTACAAAACAGTGAGAAACTTTCTCACTCTTCTGTGAGAAAGTAGTTATCTGTATGCTTAGTGTGACTTTCATTACATGTTTGCTTGAATAAGCTGCTTTCCTGAGTAAGGGTTGGTGAATGCTGCAGTCTGCGCTTGATCTCTCGGAAGGATAAACTGTTGTGATTTAAAAATTTCATCTGAAGGTGAATATGTTATTGAAAACATCTTCTAAGCAGTGTTATTTACTCTACTACTATTTTAGCTGTAATCTTGTAACAGATTTCTTGATATGCACATCAATGGCAGGTTTATAATACCCAAAACGCCGTATTACAGAACCTTCTCTACTGCTTTTTCCTTCATGGGGAAGAAGAGCAAAGTGCCATTTAATAGTAGTGATATTACGATATTCTCCCCCCACCGCCTAATAACCTGAAGAGCTACTGTCTAGTTGGAGTTCGCAGCTGCTGCGAAGTGTAACCCTTAGCAACATAAAGGATAAATGGCAGTATTCCTGAAAGAAGGATCTAACAAATGAGGGGAACACTTGGTAACTAACGAGCACCGAACTCTTGCCTTTGATGAGATGGAAGTTTCTCATGTCCCACCTCATGTTGCCTATTACAGTAAATACTTAGCACTTATACACTGCTTTCATCTTCAAAGGACCATATAAGCATTAGCTAATTAATGCTGCCAACACTCTAGAAATAGGTAAGAGCATTATCTCCACATACTTTCTGTTAGTGCTGCAGGAAAAATAATGCTTAAGAGGACTTTAAAAGGAGCCCTCTGCTCATTTGTATGCATTAACCTTTGTGTTACATACATCTGAACAACTGAGTCTCCTTTAAGGGCACAAAGCAAAGCAATAACATTTATCAGTATCTATCTATCTGACCTATTTTTTTTTCATTATCTAGCTGAGAATTAAGTATGTATTCCCTTCTGCAGCTTCAATTGCTTTCTAACTCCATATCAACATTTTAGGCCTTGCTCATCCCTGAGGTAAAAGTTAGCACGCGAAGGTAATACAATTAATCCTGTTTTAGACAGAGTCTTGTAGCTCCTGCTTGTACTATTCAATTTCTCCTCTCCCTTCCTTGCCTTTCCACTGACATATGTGTTAATACTATTTTTTTCTACCTAAAAACACAAGTCCTATTCTAAAAATATATTCTAGCTGCTATTATGCTTGGAATTGCAGTATGTAAATTTGGGGTCTCCAGTACTAAGCTCTTTTGTTTTGACAAGATAATGTCTTGGGGCTTACTTGCCTATCCATATCTCTTATACTCCGTGACCTTAGTAGAGAAACTGGAGTGCACGTTTAGCACTCCACCCTCTGGCTTGAGCTGTCCATTCCCCCTCAGGATGTGTCCAGAGGAGATGACAACTTTAGAAGACCACAAGCAACCCACTGGGGCAACTGTTCTTGCCTCCAGTCACTGATACCTGATGGAAAATCATATTTCATCATTTACCTGAAGTGATCACTGCTTCTATCACACCATGTTATACTAACTTTTCTTCTTATATTTACCTTTGCCTGTTTATGTTTCTGTGTATACTGAATTGCACTGACCTGAGTTCTCAATATCAAAGACCTCTTTTTTTTTCTCACAGGGTTGTGTCAGATGGGGGTCAGAAGGTAGGAACTATCTTCCACCCTGTTCCTGAAAAATGAAATGTATAACTTAGATTTTATTTTTTTACGGTTTTCACTCCTTAATCTAGCAATCCATAACATCAGAGTTTTTGAGGCTAATGGATAAAAAACTAAATAAATGTCTCTATAAACTGCTTATATTCATATTCGATCTAAAAATCACCTTTGATATGTGCAGTTACTATCTTTTAGAAAAAAGTTATTTTATAGGTAAATGAATAATAGTCACAAATGAAAGTATGTTTCCCCACATCCTGCACATGTATCCGTACATACAGTGCACCACCACATGCTCCTGAATATCCTTGTCTCTGTTTTAGAATATAAAATATGTCTTGATGGCTTTGAGTACTACTATTCTTTTGAAGCCAGAGCAAAATATCATTCTGTTGTTTTTTTGCTTTGTTTTGTTTTCATTCTTAAAAGACCTTCATGTAATAGGTTAAAGATATTCTCTGTTGTTTTAAAATAGAATTCCTTTTAGGCTTGGGAACCTGATGTTAGCGACTGTGAGCAAGGGGGCAGCCAGCCTGTTTCTACAGGTGCCTATTTTTTTCCTCTATCGAGAAATATCACTTCATCCACAATTTATCTAGCAATTTTCTTTCTTTTTCTTCTTTTCTCCTTCTTTCCTTTTCCCTTTCTTCTCTTTCTCTCTCTCTCTCTTTCTCTCTGCCTCTCTGTCATTTTCTTTCTTTCTTCTTTTTCTTTCTTTAAACAGATTTTTTTTTCTCATATGCTCTAGAGGATGTGTTTGCGGCTATCAGTGTTTTCCTAAGTTTATGTTCAATTTGTAAAACAAATATTTTTAACTGAAAACACAAGATTTGTGTTCTGAGGGCAATTTGCTGGTCTCCTTTGTTAGAACAAATAGCTTTCAGTCTGTTTCAGATAACCTCAGCCTCCCAAAGAAGGAGGCATAGAAGTTTCTGTACCAGCCTACTCTTAGATAGATTTGGTTCTTCTGTCACAAACCAGTGGTCTTGCACATCTTCTCTTGCTACTGAAAGCAGACTACTGAAAACATCGTGCTAGGGGTCATGTGTTTTTAACAGGTTTTCTTCTCCTCTGTCCCAGTTTCTCAGGATTGGGACCTCTTTAAAGTTACATTTTTCTGTTTCCTAAAACCTTCTCCATAGCTGTCTAAAATCATTGTTCATAGTACTGGGAATGTTAATGGCACCTTCATGATTTCAGAGTAGGAAAAACACCTTCTAAAATTATGCAACTATACATTGTTTCAAATATAAAAGAAATATTAGGTATCATGTTGTGCTGTCGGCTATAAAAATTAGAATTGCTAAAAATCCTGTAACAACTCTCTGGCTTAAACAATTTTCACTTCATCGCTGAAGTACTTTTTCATTTGCTTTTAGATAGTTTGTCAACTCAGCTCTTTGAGGAATTCCTGTGTGCTAACAGGGCTGCCAATTCTTTTTGCTTGGGTATGCTTGGAAATTTGGAGAAATAAAGTCACTCCTTTTGTTTTACTGCCTGTTTCCTACCTGCTAGGCATTGCCTAAGCCAGTGTTCGTGTCAGAGAAAGCACCATACTATACGTTGTTTGTCTTAAACACTGAGTTTTGTGGTCTTTCTGCCATAAGTTCCCGAGATTGTTTGGAGTCTTACTCATTATTTCAAGGTCTGCCTAGAAATGTGTAGCTCCTACTGCAGAACAATCTTGATCCACAGTCTTACTCTGAATTATTTTATTCCAAATCCAATCATGAGCTCAGTCTCTGGAGGGTACTAAGAAGTGGACTTTTCAGCCTCAGATCAGTCTTAAAGTTTTCCCCAGTTTCACTTTCTCTTTGTCTCCTCTGATAAAAATCAGATGTATCTGCTGAGATATATTTTTAAAAGGAGTGCTGTGCTGCCTGGGCCTCTGTAGGAGCTATTAGATACACCAGGTGCTTCTGAACCAGCCAGCTGTGAGAAATAAAGCTGCCACCTGACTGTTGTCCATTTGCTTGTTCTCATCACATGCAAAGGAAAGCATCGTTGAGTTCTATTCCAGTTTCTTCTACATTTCCAAAGAGATTGAACTACTCTGATGCAGCTTGTATCTGTTTCATCTGACGCAAGTTGTTTGTTTCCATCGCTTTTGATTTGTGTACCAAAAGCTTCTTAAAAATGCAGTTTTCTTTCAGTGTGGCAGTAGTAAGGAGAGTAACAGGTTTGATAGACCTCCAAAGGACAGCAGCTTCTTAAAACCACTGTAGCTTCTTGGCCCGGGCATTCAGGCAGTAGCAATGGAGTGAGAGAAGAGTGAAAAGGGAATAGGCCTAAGGCAGAGGGAAATAATGTCTCTTTTGTCTATTCTGTCACCCATTAATTCAAACCACCTCACTTAAGGAGATAGTAGCTTCACTCAATTTTCTGCTTCTTTCAGTCAGTCCTTTCATTTAAAAACTCATTAAAATCCCACAAACCCATCTATATATTATATGTAATTCATGACAAAAATACACGGAGATTTACAGGAAACACATTGTGCCAAGGAATTAGCCACTCCAAAGTAATAATTTTAAAAATGGTATAGTAAACAAATGCCAAGTAGCTCAAAGATATTTGATTCTTCACTAATATAATGGAATTTTGCAGATATAAATGTTGAAACTGTAAAGCTGTGAGAATGTGGCATATTTTTTAGGAGAAGGGATAATTGGTATGCAGTATAATATTTCTGTAAAAAATATCCACTTACTTGGAAAACATGTGCCTTTTTCTGTTGTTTGTTGAATGTGCTGTGACAGGTTTGTCAGTCACTCAGCAGTGGGGTTGCAAAGGTAGCCCATCTCTCTCTCTACTGACTCTATCTGAGTACTGTTATAATAAAAACAGCCCCCACTTCTCCTTCAGTAAGAACAAGCTTTAGCATTTCACTCAGACAAGGATTTTGGCAAGGAGAGGGAGATAGAGGAAAGTTCAGAGCTATTGTATGCAAAACAGATACCCTTGGTTTCCCTTCCTTTATCATTCAACAAGCACACTGGAAAATCCTGGCAAGAAGGAAAAAACTCTTTAAAAAACAATCCTTTCGAAGAGTTAAGAAAAAGCTTCATTTGGAACTGAGAAACTTGAAAAGTATTTCAGTGCTATGAATGAAGAGTGTTGGGGACTGGATCTGGTGGCAGGAGCCAAAGTTTTGCATGTGTTGCCTTGACTGAGACAAAAACAAGAAGCTGAACAGAAAGATCATGTTCCTAAATAAATAAATAAATAAACAAATAAAAGGTTTTTCCTTTTCTTGGCAGCATCTCTGGAAATACCGTTAGCAGAGCTTGACCAGTCATGTTTTATATGCACTTTCTTTAGTAAAGCATCATTTTCTCTCTTACCTGCCAGAATGTTTCACTGTTTAGCACTGTTTCTAGGCTGTAGCAAGTTTAATGTTGACGATGGTGAAACAATATTCAGACTCAGAGAAGAAGGAAAGGAGGAAATCTGAAAGTTACTCCTCTCCAGAACCTCATTCAGAAGTGTACGAATTATATAATTATCCAGTGTGGATAATCTTTACTTTAAGCTTCAAGTCTGTTGATATGAAAGTCTTCTATTTCCAAACAGAATGGAAGAAGATACGTGATTTAGCAAGATACCAGAATAAGGCCTCTATGGAGACATTTAAATATTTGTGAATAACTCATAAATACAGTGCCCAAAGTCAATTTTTAAAGTAAAGATTAATAGTAATGTCATATCAACAGGCATGAATTGTTGTGAGGAAGGTATGAAGCTCTTACTCAAAACCATTATTTAAAGAGTATCAGTTTAACATCCCTGTCTATTGAAAATTCTGCACTGAGGTTTATTTACTATTCTGGGGCAAGATGGGGTGATGTTCTCTACAATAAAACAATGCCAAAAAAGTTTGCTTACAAGAGTCCACTGTCTGGGCAGAGTTCCAAAAAAGATCTCTTGGTATTAAGACTGGTACTGTAGTCTATGGTAGTTTCACATGTTTTGCTATGGAAGGTCCTGTGGGACCAGAAACACACTATCTTGACTTCTGCCATGTAGTCTCAGTCTACCATTTCTGAATCAATGAATCCCTGAATACCAATCTTGTCTGTTACTTTTGTTGGCTCCTACTCCCAGTTTATTTCACTTTTTCAGTTTTCCTTCCTTCCTTCCTTCCTTCCTAGAGGAAAGTTCAGAGTTATTATATGTCAAACAGATGCACTTGGTTTCTTTCCTTCCCTTGGATTCCTTCCTGCCTTCCTGCCTTCCTGCCTGCCTTCTTTCCTGCCTTCCTGCCTGCCTTCTTTCCTCCTTTCCCTCCCTTCCCTTGTTCAGTAAATGTCCTGTTCACCCTTGATCCATCTCAGCTCTTGCTTGTTATTCCTTCATAACCTTGCAGCCAAAGCAGTTTGCAGTAGTTGGATCTATGAATGCAAAGCTCTGGAAAATTCAAAAGGCAATCGTATTCCCAACATATGACAGAGATGGCTATCTCATTTGAGTAACATCCTTATTGTTGTCCTACTGCGTACTCATAAAATGCCAGGGAAAAAAAGTAGAACCATTTGTTGCTATTTTATTATCGACTAATGGTATAAGTATCTGTCTATGTTAACTTAGATAATTATAACTTATATCTCTGTCTTTAAAAAAATTGCAGTATGAAAAAATAGAAAAAAAATGGTAATAGAAACAATAACAAACCAGATACTAAGACAGTGTAAATCAGTGTGACTGTACTGATAGAGAGCAATTCCTGTTTATACTAGTTGTATATCTTCTATCTTTAGAAAATACTTGTGCAAGTGAGAGGAGTAATTATAGAAAAAATAGGAAACTGAGGCCAGGAAATCCATCTCATAATAGCTGTAATTTTATCAATCCCTTTTTTCTCTTAGGCTTAATTTGTATGTAGAAATAGTATAGTTATTTTTATTATCTGAGTGAATGTTCTAATTAAAAACAATCAAAGATTCATAACACAAACATGCAAAGAGCTCATTTCACCCACCTTAAATAGAAACTGAGATTCTACTTTTAGAACCCCTCAGCCCCATGCAGAAACTATGAGTTTTACAATTTTATTTTTATATTGCAGTAAATCTTAGGGAGTGTTGTCTTTTTCCTTCATTTTGATTTCCTTCATTTTGACTGCTCTTTCTCTCTTCCCTCCCCACTCTATCCTGATCTGTTTTAGTGCTAATTCTTAAATATTCTTTCACTCCCCTCCTTTGGAGTTTTCCCCCTTCTTTGCTATTTGGACATTCTGATTTCTATTTTTTTCTTTCTTGTCTCTCCCAGGATTTGCTGATGCTATTCATTCTTTATAGTCCTCAAGTTGATTGGATGCTGATATATAATTAACCTATATATTTAATTTATGAAATAAGCATTTTTTTAAAAAATAATATCTTAGCATATGTATTTTTATTTAAACTTTTTCTGTGTAAAGTTATTTTATGGTGAATATTAATATTCCACATTTTAATGTACAGATACTAGGAACAAATTTTGTATGTACATTACTGGGTAAAAAAATAAATTTGAGTTGAATTTGACTGGCCACTTTTATGCCAGGGCATAGCCAGTAGAGAATATTCTGCATAGTATAGCATAGCACAGGGCAGACAGCTATGTATTTTTTCATATTTAACAACCTCAGTTTAATCTGTATATATGACTTACACAAAAGAACATGTACCAAATGTATGAATCTGTCCATTTAAAAGTTACAGGCTAACACCAAATTCATCTTGTGTCTACAGACAGATGTGTTTGGCAGAGCTGTGTCAGAATGAATCTGACAAAATACTTCCCTTTGATTAAATGAAAGTTTTCAGAGAAACTTTTATTGCAGGTTTTCCACATGAAAAACCTTTATCATCATTAATCGATCACAGCTGGAAGTATGATCAAATGGTCACAAATCTTTTTGGGTGTTGAAATTTACACGCTTTACAGAAAAAAATAAAACTCCTTCAGATATCAGTGTCTTCCAAGACCAAAAGCCTTCACACTGAAACTTTGATGGAAAAGAAAAGCAAACAAACAAACAACTCGGCTCCCAATTTTCAGTATTTCCCAGAAAAAAATATTATATAAATAATATAAATAATTCCTTTTTGCCACTGAGTCACAGCCAAGGGTGACATTGGTGCTGCACCCTAGTGATTTCAGTAAGGATCTCTGTAGGCATCTAAACCATCCCAGCTGCCTTGGCGTGGGGTCTCAGTTTGAGATATAGCAGGTCACACTGCAGTTGGAGACATAGAATCCATAATTAATCTTTTCTATTCAAGCTGGTGATATTTCCTTGTTTCAATGTGGTGAACATTATCTATTTATTTGAGTCTAGAGGGACTAGGCAAACACTGGGATCTTATTAAACCACAGTTAGGCACATTGACAAACACATAGGTACAAAAAAGGCAGTCCTAATCCCATAGAGAAAAAGGAGTGAGGAGATATGCAACACATACATATGAATGAAACATTGCAAGTGTGCAGGGCGCAGGTAGCTCGTATTTTTTTTTTCATTATGGCTATTTTAAAATCTCTCATAAAACCTTTCATAGTTATTCAGTATTTTTAACATGGCTTTTCATTCCATTTACTAGATGTTGTTCCTCTCTCTTTTCCAAATGACTGATCTTCTTTTGCCTATTCCTAAAGGCAAAGAAAGAGAAATGTGGAAAATTTTCATCAGACACTGAAAAGTTCAAGGACGTACAAGGAAATGTAGATGGGATGAGAATATAGACAAATATAAGACTATAGTGGCACTGCACACAAATATCTGCCAAGTGTTAGATACTGCATGTGATACCAAAAGCTATGGAACATTTCTAGTTGTCTCTTACTTCGCAGAATAATGCAACAATATTCCTGCCAGATTTACTTCTGTAAGTAACTTAAATATTTTTGCACCACTTGTGTTTTCCTTAGTGACTGCTACTGTTCCACCAACATGTTGGAGAAAGGCACCACAGACTAAATCTAGCATTTAATTATACTTCTCTGACATATTTTCCACATACTGTGAGAGGCTAAATGTTTGCTTAAGTAATGGCATCCCAAGAGAGAAAGAGCTCTGTTTTAATGGCAGTTTTGTACCTTGTACCATGATTTACAGTAGATATTAAGTAAATGTTTACGCAAATTAGATTTGGATTAAGTGCAACAAAGGCAAACAAAAAAAAAAAAAGGAAAATCGAATGCGAACACTTTTTAGTGCATCAGATGATTGATGAGAAATTAGGCAGGATACAAACTTCACTCTAAGTCATTCAGTAATCCTGTTTACCTGCACTGTATAGTTTTCCTTTAGATATTTTTTCTTATTAAAAATCTGATTTTTTAGATATTTTTTCTTGTACTTGTACTTGTTTGTGGCTTTTCTGCATAATAGGATGCATAATATCTAAAAAGAATCTATCCATTCACTGGATATAGTACTCATATAGATTTTGTGACTCTCTCTCTACCTCACACCTTGGTAAGTGAGTCTCTCTTGATAAGGCAATATTCCACATCAGACTTTCACTACAGCTGTTTGCATCACAAGTATTCACCATGCGAGTCTTTGCTCATTATTGCTATTTCAACATGACACTATAGACACTTAATTATTCTTGTATTTCCTCTCTGTCTTTGCCCGTATTTTGAAATCTTTTGAACAAGATCTACATTGAACCGCAACATCACAGAGGGTGCTCTGGAGGGTGGGGGAATCCCATCCTAAAGAGTTAGGTAGCTTGTACTTTCTATTGGCCATAAGTGTTAGAACCCGGAGAAAACTGTTTAACAGACATATAAAGGAAGGAGCCTGTCTGTTATGACTGACTGCTCCTCAAAAAAGGTAGGGGAGGACTTAATATCTTCTTGACCATTAGAAACAGTCATCAGCATCACCGGAGAAGCTGCTATTTGTTACTCTCTAGCTAGGTGAAGAGGTGATTAATATTTAGCTATGGATGCATCTATGCAAAAGCATCCAGATTTATTTATTTATATTTGGTTTTGCTTCCTCTCCTTACCTACTTTTTGCCCCATATCTGTCCTATTAGTCTATTAGGAGCAGTGTGCATATCAAGGTGAAGAGTTATGCAGATATGTGAAAAGACAGGCAGCTTTTCTGTGTATATCTATCCTGCTAAAATAAAAGATTGCCAGATAATGTATAAGCTCTGACTGTGAGTTAAAGTGGCATCTATCCACATTGGTTATGGTTAGCTCCTCCCAGAGTGGAGTTTCTATGTGCACTGTATGTAACCCTTCAACCTAGTTCCCTCTGGACCTGTGTCAAGCCTCGGTTCTGCTGTTGTATGGGTCCTGATGCTGCTCCTTCCTTAGAAAAAAAAAAAAACAAGAACAACATAATTTCTATTGTCTTCTTCCTTGCATTTTCCTATCCTACCAATCAGGTTTATAAGCCCATAGGTGTTATCCAGAACTGTCTTTCTCTGTCCAGGAGGGACTTCATCACATCTACCCTAGCAAGCCGTGTTTCCTGTTCTCCCTGATACATGCTATGCTTTTCAAAATCACCTTAGCCTAGGTGTCTTGACACTAAATGACATTCAGTACTAGTGAAATACTTCCTCATGTCTGACAGAAGCATTTACTTTAGGTTTATATCAGGGCTAACACAATAACATCTGAACTGCTATAGGCCTCTACATTCTTTTAAAATAAAAGTTATTATTAAATCATTTCCATCTTCACTAATGGAGATGGTAACTATAACAATAAACATCCCACTCCTTGAAGGACTTGCCTTGTTAAGTTCTGAGAAACTGTTTTCCTAATTCCCAGAACTCGCTGAGTACCCTCAACTGCAATGTGTGCATTATCGTTATGATTCTTTGCAGCACTCATGAATATTTCTGCTATTTTATGAGTGATTCTTATTTCAGATGTGGATACCAGACTCCCAAAATCCAATTAAAAATTTTAGGACTCAAGGAAGGTAGAGACACGTGTATTGCTTGGGCATGGCATGGTAGTGCAAGGATGTTATTTCAAAATCTACTTTAAATATGTCCTGGGTGTGTGCACTGAAATGAATAATGTAGGGTAGTTTCAGCACAAATTCTGAGGCATTTTAAGGTGATTATGAAGTTGGACAACATAACTTCAAATCAAGATTCTTACTCTCTCTTGCCTCTAAATAAAAACACAATAGTTTTGCTGATTAGCATAAACAGTTTGCTATGTCTGAGTTGTAAAATGTCCCATTTCTGACATTCTACAGAAACCACTAATACTTGCAATGAGATCACACCCCTCCTGGCATCTGCAGTATGAAACAATATTGTCTGCGCCATGCCTCACATGCCCCATGTCCATGCCCCTGTTCCCCCTGTCCTTGCAGAAAAAAAAAAAAAGGAGGGGGAGAAAAAAAGAATATTAATTTTAAGGGCATAGAGTGGAGTGATTGATATGGTGGTATTTAAAATCTGCAAAGGTTAACTTGAAATTTTGGCAAGAAACCAAATTGTAAGCTGCTTGGACCAAATAGCAGTGCCTTAAGAAACTTGTATATATCATACCTATACTCAGGGGAGCTCATAAGTTGTGAAATGAAAATTTTCCTGATAAAACTTTCCTGATTTCATATTGATTACTACTGTTTTCTCTATTACTCCTATAGTGGGTTCTATTCCTCTACTGAGGCAATAATGGGTTCAAAGAAATGTCAATAATTATGTAGACAAAGATTTTGGAGGTCTCAAATGGTGAAAGCAAAATAACTTTTTAACAATTCTGTCTTCTTCCTTACTTCCTGAATCCCCTAGAAGTTAAAGGATCATTACCACTTCTCTTTACTTATAATCTTTTTGCTTCAGTTTTAAATATTGTTAAAACACGTTTGTATTCGTTTATAAAGATAAATAATATATATATGTATTTTTTTTTTTCTAAAAATACTCTTGAAGTCTGATTAATTGTAGTCTTTACCTATGTGTGTGGTCTGGGGAGTGGGTGATTTTAAGACAAATTTGCAGAGATTATGGGTAAGCAACATTCAGATATGGGTTAAAGCACATATAATTCCTAGCTAAATAGACTTGAGGAATAGCGCGTACAAACACACACACATATATACACATATATATGTATATTTAAGGGAAACTTTAAAACCTTAAAATTGCTTTGAAAACTTCTGACATTGACCAACTGTGATGTTGATCAGTCAACTTGCAGCATTTGTTCCAGTCTACCTTTCCATAGTGCTAAAATGGACTACTTGGTTACAGTCCAGTGGTTACAGTCAACAGATCCACAGGTTGCAGCTTTTTATTCCCCCTAGGGAAGGAAAAATACACAATGGTGATATAGCAATATCACCTATAGCCTCTTCCTCAGAATTGAAAAGTTTATTACATGGCCATTTTTGAAGTAAATATTTCTGGTGGGAAGTGCTTTACCATGAATTAAGCTTGCACTGGAAAAGTTGTTTCTCTAACTACAAGGAAGCTTTTAGCCTACAGAAGACAAGGAGGGAAATATAAAAATAAAAATATTCTTCTAAAATCTGAGTTCCAAAATATCCCAACACAGAGATATTCATCATTACATTTGCGATTACGGGCTCAGTTCTGCAAGATGCTGCAGACTCTGCCCCAGGCCTTAACTTTAAAACTGCAAATATTTTTATTATATTATATATGGAAGTCATTTTTCATATCCATGCCAGAATTCTGTCATTTCAGTTAATGCTTTGTATAAGTTATTTGATTCAGCAAGAACCTACTCTTGTTTGGCAACGGCTAATCGTAAAAAACTCAGCTATATTTTCTGAGAAAGACTGACTACATTCCTGATCTGGTTTATTACAAAACCAGTGTCATTAATTATCTTCTTTTCTTTGTTCCTGTGAGTAGCTGCATAACACCAGTGTAATTATGACAAAATTAGCGTGTAAACAGTTTGATGTATCTTTTCTTTCCCCACCACCTTGGGTGTGCAGACCTCATAGGTGCTCTCCTCTGAAACTTTCAAACATGGGCCTGTAACTATGGCTCGCAACATCAGGTGGGAAAGCATTAATTTAGAATTAGTGTCTCTCTACAGCAGATAGACTTGCAAGTGTCCCAAACTGAATTACCAGTGGCTGATCTTCAACTTGCTCATTCATTAAAGATACAGGACTGTAACATGAAACCAGTGCAGGAAAAGATGTCTTGATAGATGTGTTTTAACTACCAAACGATAATCCTGAGCTTCTTTCATCATTATTCCCACCTGACAAGGTGTTAATTTTCAGAGACCAGCTTCTATTCTTTCATGCTGACTGGATATAAATTACTCCAGGGATTGCTTTTGATTTGCATTCTCCTGTTAATGCTACCATTAGCATTGATAGCTGTGTTGAGAAGGTTACAGACTGTAATAAGTATATTCATCTGGGACTTTGTGCTTTCTTGTTTGCCTTATTTTGAACAGAGTTTTCACTCTTGAGAAGAATTAACTGAAATACTGCCTAAGCTTTTACTCAGAAAGGAATGCTTGCTCCCTGATGAAAATGTTCAATGTCCTCTCATCATCTCTGTCCTGTCATTAATTATCTGTGAGCATTTACAGGATGTCCTTCCTCTGGTTTAGATTAAAAAACAAAAAGGAAATGTTATATTTATCTCAATTAGTTAATTCTCTCTCTCTCCCCCTTGTCGCCCTCCTCTCTCTCCATTTTGGCTAAAACAAATGGGAATGGAGGGTTGGTAACATTATGTAACAAATACTAGAAAGGGGTAAACAATGCTGAGATAGAGGATCTCTCTCCTTAGGATTCTTATAGAAAATAACAGTGCTACTTCTAAAGAATCAAGACAAAGTTCTGCAAAGATATGAAAATTTTATGGCAAATACTAACTATAGTTTCCTACCAGAAGCCAAAAAGTAGAAAACAAATATTCTAGGGCATAGCTACAAGCAACTTAATGTAGATTCCTCAATAGGGAAAGGAGCAGAGTAACTGTCTGCTGAAGGAGAGGAGCAAGAAGGGTCAAATGGCAATGACAGAACAAGTGGTTTCTGCCTTGCAAGTAAGCATTGGCATGGGGAGGACAAACGGGTGCATTAAAGACGAAATGAAGGAAGAGAATACTTAAGAGAAAGATTGGAAAACTGTTCAAATGCTGAGTTCTTTCTGTCCAAGGAGCCTCTCCAATGGAGAGAAGGATGTGCTTACTTGGGTGGAAGACAGCAAAGCAAATCCTTTAGTGGCAGGATGGTCAGTTGTGTGACTTGAGTCTGTCTAGCACTCCCTGTAACTCAGGTTTTGCCTTACTACTCTTAGCATGTACACATGCTAAAAGCTGCGTCCATGAGGCATGGACACAGTATACAACATAAAGTAGGACTGCAGGTTGACAGAAAGGAAAAGTTATTTTTATGGTCCTCCAAAATGGCCATCCATAGTTTCTCTCTTAAAATGAGTACTAGCAAATCACCGCATTTTTTAAGGCTTCTATAAAACAGTCTTGCTTCATCTGTCACTTGTCTTGTTCACGAGTGGAAATTGTAACAGTATGAAAGTTAAGCACTTGTGCATAACAGGTTTTCTCAGTAGAAAAATTTTAGAGTTGTGGCTTTGATCTGCCTCAGAGCCTGTAATATGTATGCTTTTTCTCTAAATATATACACAAAACATCTAGCCTATCACAAAGTAAGCTGTTGGCTTGAGAGAGTGATAGTAATAACAATAATGATTATACTGATAATTATAACAGGTGATTTACAGATAGAGCTGTAGGTTAGATATAATTGATTCTGAAAGTGAATGCAAACTGTATCTGCCCAGTAAATGCATGGTTTTAACACAGTTGCTAGAACAAGAAATTTGGATCACAGAAATCATGGACATTTTTGGAGTTGTGTTGGTGGTTTCTGCCCCAGATCACAACGGAAAAACACAAAGGGTACATTTTGCTGGACAAGGCTGTCCTGTTTCTACCTTTGCTGTGATGCTTTTAGGAAGGAGCGTATTGGACTTAGTTTTCCAGTGCTGTCAGCCCAACTACTCCCACAAGCATTACATTCAATTAGGAATAAAACCAAAACCAATTTAAAACAAATCATGAAAAGAAGAATCCGCAATGAATATAGTTGCTAGCTTTCCACTGTAATGGCCTTAGTGCTTCCTCATCAGCTGGGATTATCTCAAGAGAATAACGGTAGCTACCGTTTTTTCAGCTTATCTCAAGTCCCCATGGCGAGTCTCAATTTTCTATGCATATATCATTTAAAGCAGCTTTTCTTGTAAAATGGCCTCTTAATGGCTTATTTCTGTGTCCGCTATTAACTTAAGTGCATCTCCTTTACTTGGCATTCTGCTGTATACAGCAGAGAAATCAATTATTATAGTAACATTGCCCCATGCAAGCAGCAGGTCATTCAGTGATCTCATTTTATCATGAACCCTCCAGAATTTGCACTTTTTAAAATGCCTGCTGCGTCTTGAGCTAACTGTGTGAGTTTTTAGTTGCCCCTGATTTCACCAGTGTATCTTAGTATAAATATTATCATTTAGATCTGCTTTTATAACAGCTATGTTCTGATGCCTAAAAATGGCCTCAGCAGGCACTTCTTGAAAACTGCAGTGGAAATAAACTCACCCTGAGAGGATACTGAGGACAGATATTTCCTACTAGCCAGCTGGATCTCTTTTGAAGTTAGTTTAAAAGAAGTACCAAGACTTTTCTTTCTAATATTAAATTATTTAGCATCCGTCACTTGATTTGTACCTTTATCTTCTGCTGTGTAGTCAAAGTACTATTTATTATTTCCTGCCACAGCTGATCCCCTATCCTCTCAATCTATGTGTTGTCAGTGCTTCACATCTAGCAGGTGCTGAAATTTGTTCTGTAAATGTTAACAGAAAAGGCAGAAGAAATTTGAACATTCACTAGCAAATGTCCTCGGAAAGCCAGCGGTTGAAAGAACCCAACAAAAAACTCCTGCCAGAGAGTATTTGATCATAAACCTCTCAAGCAGAAAATTGGCAATCACTGCAGAAACAATTCCTTAGGAAAGTATTCAACTTTCAAATAACCCTGAAACACAACTCAATAGCATTTATTTTCAATGAAGGAGTCTAGCAGTCTATCCCTGCATCAGAACCCCAGTGCAACATAAACACTCGCCCGATCTATCCACGGGTCCTAGAAATGCCATCCTTTAGGAAGAAATATGAATGCCAAAGCTTCTTTACTTTAAAGGGGTGGTGATTCTATATGTAGTGCTGACTAACAGAGAAGTGAGGCAAATCCAGAGGTTCTTGGCCCATTTCTGTAAAAAACGTAAGATTTTTGCAAAACACTGAATGGACCTCCAGCAAGTCATGCATTACGAGGACCTGATGACTTCACATGCTCCCACACTCCTCAGAGGGGTGCAGGAGGTAGTAATCACATATCTTAGCACGCTGGATTTGAAGCACAAAATAGCAGGGGTATCAGCTGGCACAGACCTGTAGCACAAAATGTGACTGGACAAAAGCTAGTTTGGGACCAACCTCTTCACATTGCTTCACTGAGGAGCTGAAATAAGCTAGGAGTGAAGCAGAAGACTCTGCTGAAGCCTGCAGGTTGTTAATCTGTTCCACATCTCCCAGCTGCAGTGCACAGGAAAACAGTAACAGAGGTAATTTCCCACATTTTGGTATGTCTTCATCCTTAAATGTGAAAGGGTCTATTGCAATATGAAGCAATAAAAACGTCTTTCCACACAAATTCCCCCAGGAGTTTCAAGGGGAAATTCTGCAAACTAGCAAGATAGGATGTGGACTTAACATCAAGATAAAAAAAAAAAAGTCTTCTTATTCAACTGTGAACAAAATATTATTGTGCTGAAAAAATGCAACGATCATAAGTTTTGACTTTGTGAGCATAAGCAAAATATGTGTGTAGAAAACATACAATAAGATGAGGTTTTGTAAGCGGGAAATATCAATCATGGAACAGGGTAAATGAATTAAATGTAAGATTATGATATATAAAAACAAAGTAGTGTATAATTTTTACAAATTTCAGTGTATATAGTGTTTACCACCTCATCTCCTTCAACATTTGTTTCTCTCTGTTTTATTAATTAATATCAGCTATTAAAATGATGGCTTTGGGAGATAAGTGATGTTCTCTGACTGTAGACTGGGATTACTATTGTTAAATATGCCTAAATCATATAAGAGTGACTTGCTGTGAAATAATTCTAATAAAAGGGTTAATTTACATTTTGGAATGATCAAGATTGATGGAGGCATGAATAAAAAGTTGATTTTCAATCTATCACATTCATTTTTATTGTATTGAATATAGTTTATTGTTTTCATTGATTTTGAAACAACTTGGGAAACTTGGAAGCATTTAAGCTCAACCAACTCCAATATATGCAAAGACTTTTTTTTTTTTTTTTTGCAGTCTCTATGTGCTTCTAGTTCTAACCTCTGTAGAAATAGGTTTAAGCAAAGCTGTTTTTTCTGGATATGTACCGATGTGTGTTGGTGCATTGGATGCCAGATATTAAACCTTCAGTGGTATTTGTAGCTGTGTAGGCATGTATATGTATGGCAGAGGCATGAAGTGGGATAAATTTTGGTGACAAGCCCTAGGCACTCCTACAAAATTATGCTTTTCTGTCTCAGGTGATAGTACCACAAATGAAAAAATTAAGGTAGGAGAGGGATGAAGCTTTTCTACTTTGCTGTACTTAACACAGCCAATAGGCTAGAAGAGGGTAGTAATAAGTGCAATAATAAAAGGTTTAAATAGCTTTTGAAAAAACTTTAAAGCAGGGCATAATGTAAAAGATTTAATAATTAGTAATTAATTTCTAATATGCACCACTATAGAGTATCCCAAAATACTTTCTAGCTTTAGTTTAATTAAGAACAAAAGTGATATGCTACATATAACTTTATATTTTTATGTTTTGCATCACCAAGATAATATGCAGGCTTTAGTACATAGTTTTATTGGTTTTAGCATATAGTTTATGGTCTGAAAAAGTGGTAGGAGGTTTCAAATATTTTAGTAATTTTTTTTAAATTAAAAGGAAAGTAAATAGAACCAGAATACAGGAAAGTGGGAGTTCATGACATATATTTGCCTAACCCAGGCCTGAACTATTCATAAATCACTTGCCAGCTCATGGTGGGAAAGTGTTCTGCTACAGAATTCCTAATAACTTCTACATTGATCATATAAAGCACATTCCTAGCCTTGCCAGTTGCTAATAAACAGGACAGGAGCAAAGTATTATCCCAGGCCTTTATACCTTAAGAGACTGAGGCCAAAAGGCTAAATGACATGTTTTGAAGAAACTTACTGTATTTCTTTTCTTGTTTAACTCTCAGTTTAATATAAAAGCAATACATGTTGTAGAGCCTAGTCAAGTATATTTCCAACTTCTCTCTCCTCAAACATTCTTATGATTTTGATGAATTATCTAGTGGAAGCTGTGGCATTATCTTAACTCCTTAGAATTGTTGTGAGTGGTGTTATCTCACTTCCAGGATATGTGCTGTAAATCAGGGGAGCTGAGGTACATTAGCAGATCTCAGAGACAAGCTTCCCCAAGTCCTTCCTCTGCCATGAGCTTTTAGACCCATAAATGTCAAGTAAACATATATTTCAAAGAAAATGAAATTACATACAAAATGGAGATTATTACTTAGGCACTGACATATTAATTATAGTGCAGCAATCCAAGATTTTATCTTATATAGCTACAGGATATAAATGTCTAAGACAGATATCTAAGGTAGTTCAGATAAATTATGCTTGGTCAGTGCCTGTTTCCTGCTCCCTACCTCCTTTCTTATTCTATTGATTGTAAAGGATGCTGAAGGTGATTAGCTGAGAGTCAGAGACCTATTTTTTGACATCTTCAGCTATGAAAGATGAATCCTGGCATCTGCTGGTGTTTCTTCTAGTGACATTTTATACCATTCATTTTAGCTACCCCACATAAAAGCACTGTGCAGTAGACCTTTTCTTCCATATTTTCTATTAGACAGTTTGACAGTAAGTGAATATTCATTTCTACTCGGACCAAGGAACATTACAATCCTAGGAGAAGTAATTACTAACTGCTTCTCTAGAGACATCTGTAACTTCCTCAAATCATCAACTAGTATTTGTACAATGACATATAAATTAGTTATTTTCTAGTTTCTCAACATCTAACAGAAGATTTTTTTAAAAGATTTTTTAAAAGATTTTTTAAAAAGAGTTAATCATTCCCTTCTGTGTAAGTGTAGTTGGCATGGAGTCATTTTGCATGGCATCTCTTCAAAGTTTGATCATATTCATTGTTCACCATTAGTACAGGTGGTTTCACAGCCCTTTCACAGTCAATTTTTTCTCAATTTACATATTACTAAGTGAATATTAACTTAAATATTGAAGAATTGGTGAAAGCATTTTCTTAAACAGGTGATGTATTCTGTTCAAGGACTGTCAATTTGATTTTTTCCTTAAGTGTTAACCTTGCATATTGACCCTGTCTTGGAGACAGAAGACACCTAGATGTCAAATAACATTTTCTTTTTCCACTGCAAAGCCAGATGCCCCTTAATAAAACATGGCTGTTGGTTTATTTTATATTAATCCTTTAAACATGAGTAGGGTTCTTGAAATAGTCTATTGTATATTCAAGTTCTGGCCTCAGAGTTCTAATCAACTATGTTCTTTGATGTAGTGTGGACTTATTTAAAAAGGGGAAAGTGCTGATATTCATTGTATTTCTGTGATTTTGACTGTGGCCCAAGGTTTGGTTTAGGGTGACTAACAGGAAGATCAAGCACTGTCAGTATTTCAAGATGGGTTCCTTGAAAAATATTCCATATCAAAATTGGTTTCCATGAACAGGTCTGCTGCCATCAATGACCAAAGCTAGAATAAATTCAGACAGATTAAACTGTAGGTCAATCAGATTTTTTGCCCAAAACTCTAGATGAATTGACCTTTTTTCTTGTTATTTTTATTTCTGTGCACATCATAACTTTCTCATTTCACCTAAGCCTAGAAGCAAAATTACTGCAGAAGGTAATGATGAATTAGGAGCTTTTGCAGTGCATGAGAGCTGCAACTGGGATACTGCCATGGTACAGCTTTCAAAAAAATTGCTCTGTCGTTTACATCTGTTTTGTGCTCTTTACACAGAGTGGTGAATGTCTGTTCATAGTGCTCCTGATAATAAATGTGCATTGAATAGCACATATGTATTCTGCACTTTTCCTATGTTCAGTTATTAAAAAAATATTGTGGTTATTTTTTTCATTTTTATTTTAAATTTAGCCCTAGCACCAGCAGCCAATAATTGGACTTAAGCCTCTATCAATGAGCTAAAAGAAATCAAGAGTTCTGTTTGAAGAGATGCTTAAATCACTTCAGATGAAATTATAATTCTATACAGTTTTTGCTCAGGTTCTTGTCTTGCTGCTCCTTTCTAATTCTCCATACTACACGTGCTCATATCTGTGCTTGTTTGAGTACTATGACCATTTTTCTACCTGCCTGTTGTCTGCTTTTAAAATAAAGGGGAGCTATTTTCAGCATGTTTTGAGCCAGAGTATAAAAACTAGAGTATTCAAACCAGAGTATACTATAGGAATGCTTGGGGTATAGTAATGATATACATGTAAGTTTTTACTCAAAACTCAGTTTAGTTATCTCTCAGAAAGAATCTTTTGCATTTTCTTCCCTAGTATCTGTTTTTCAGTCAATCAAGTGAAAATTTCTTTGAGAGAAATCTTCTGTGGGATGGTGTTTTTTATTGGTGGCATCTTTCTGTGAGGGGAGTTAACAGCAATAAAAAACAGATCACCTGTTCAGGCAGGCAGACCATTGAGATCTGTCCTGGAGTTTTCTTTAGCAAAGCAGAATATGCTGAAAAGTGTGAATGGAAGTAATTTAAAAGTGTTAGTTTATAAAAAGCTGGCAGTTCAATTTGTGGAAACTGTGGAGGGGGTGAGGATGAATGGCCTCATGAAATCTGATATGGTAATGCTGGCTTGCTTCAAGGATTTTGTAAAACATCCAGGAAAGGTAGAAAAGAACAAGCATCTACTAGTATCCCTCACCAAAGAAGGATCAGAAGTGAGTAATAAGTGAAATCTGCAGTCTCAAGGGTAACCTTGAAAGACAGGGAAAAAACCGTGTGTAATGTTTTCTGTAGAGATGTATCTGCAACACCAGAATTCATTCAGCATACCCACAAGTGATGGGGGAAGATACCTGATACTTAAAATGAATTTCACTTTTTACTGTGTTCAATAAAAATGCCTTTCAGGAAGCAAACTGCAAATATGGCAGTTTTCTCAGGGTTACTTTACAGCACTACAGTCTTGAAGGAGAGCTGACTTCTGACTGCTGCTAGGAAGCAGATAAGGAATTATCTGGAGCTCTTAATCTGAACGGCCAAGCGGTGCAAGGTGCTGTGCACTGGAGGGAGGTGCTCTCATTTCATCACAGGACCTACGAGATATGTTGCTCCACATGGGAATTTTCAAAGGGCTCAGGAAATGAGAGGAATGTAAAGGTGTATGAAGACAATAGGAGTGGAACACCCTCCCCGCCACAAACACATTTAATGTATAAATAGGGGTTCTAACAGTTTCTAAACTAAAATTTCAAATTCCTTCTCAAAGTCACAGTTTTCTGGTACTCCTGTACAAAGTAAAAATGAATGCTTACTACAGAAATATAGTGCTTAAGCCTGGAATAGAGAGGAAGGCAGAAATGTCTTTCCCTCCTGAGGTGTGGGACTGCTTATATCAGGATGCCTCTGTGTACATGGCCACAGAAGAAGCTGCTGACAAGCGGCCAGTGCGGCCCTGGCTGTTAAAAACTATCTTTCTGCCTCCCCTGACTGCTGCCAGGAGCTGTCCCTCTTGTGCTTGGCTTAACATCATGTCCCTTATGAGTCTGTTAGGGCAAACTCAGTCAGGCTGGACTGAATGCCATCAGGGCAGCCTTGTGCGTCTCTGGAAATGTTGCTGGATTTCCTGGATGCAACATTATTTTGCTGCAAGGACTAGACTCCTGTGCTAATGTCTCGTCAAGTGATACCCTGCTCTTGCGAGTGACAGATGTTGGATAGTCAAGGGTAGCCAGCAGGACCATTAAAACAAGGATTGCATGTCAGGAGGGCACTGTTCAGTGCAGAGTGGCTCTTCTCAAAAGCACAGCAAGGTAACAAATGTCTCTCACTTTGGAGATGCAGAATGTTCCACCGTCCCTACTTCCAGATTAAATGCAGCGCCTGGATTCTGGTGTTGAACTCTAAGGACATAAGGACAATCTTGTCCAGCACTGTGAGGCAGCATCATTGGCATTCATCTGGGAGACCAGCATCCATTGCACTTTCAAGGGGAAACAAAGATCATTTTGTCAAGTAGAAGTGTGATTCCGCATTTCCCAATGATGAATAAAATGCAAGCCCAGTCTTGTTGCAGATGCCCTCTGAGGACAAGAAACAACATTTCCATCACTTCAAAAATGCATTAAAAAAGAGAAAAATGACCTGTGTTATAAACCATTTCTGAGAGCAGCAACAAGCAGATCTCTTAAAACAGTCTCTTTGATTTCCATCTCATACCAACAGTAAAGCCTCTGAAATAAACAATGATGGGATTAAATCCACACCCCATGCTCTTCCTGCCAAGTTTTTCTCCTCAATCCTCTTCATACTTTGGAGGCAGAGTACCCAGGCAGCCACAGCCAGAGTGGCTGAGGGCAAGGGGGCCATACTTCACAGCGATTAATTTTTTGGATGGATTTGTGAGCACAGAGAAAGGTGAGCTACACGATGTTCCCTAAGCTTTCACCTTCCTGTAAGTCATGAGTATTTAAGGGTGCTTACAAACCTCTTACTTACTGAAAATTTTCTAAAGCAGTAGGATATAATGAAGTAATTTGCATACACTCAGCCACTCTCCTCAACAAGGTGAAAGAAAAAACTATGATATTCATATATATTTTGGTGAACTGATTTTTTCCACCAAGCATCCACTATTTTTGAGTAGTTCCATTTGACACCTGAATAACAAATTTAATTTTGCTCTTGGATTAGGGTTGTTCATCTCACTCAAATCTCCTTAATGCTGACTTCATTTTTTTTAATTGGAGAGTATGTGAAGTTGAGAAGTTAGGTCACCGAAAGTCTCTGATACAACATCTGGATTTTGGGGGTCAAACAAGGATTCACACTATCTCTGTGTAACAGGAAGGCATTATTTATGTTCAGCTCATTGATACGGCTGAGCTTAGGGGGTTTCACATTTTTTTTCTGCTATAATCAAACAGTATATGGAAATTAATTTATTTCTGTTTGGTGCTCATTAAGGAATACCTCCATTGTACTGAGGCTTTGAAACTCTATATTTCTCAGAAAGAGAAATAGTTATTATGCAAAAATTTAATTAAACAAGGGACACTGGGACATAAAACTGTACCAATATTTACAGTATTGATACAGTAATAAAAGATTTACTTTTATTTTAACCTTATTTATTGTTGGTTCCACTTAACTGCAGAATTTTAAAAGCAAAATTTTCTTAATATGGGGAGACCAATCTGTCTAAATATGGACATTTCTCATTCATGGAAACCTGCTGCAGGTAAGAAGATCAATAATTAGATTTTTTTTTCTTTCACAACTTCTTATTAAAAAACTTATCAATGTTCGTTTATTCTTTAGTTAATGCATCTCATGAATTGCTACTAGCATTCATGAGTTAGGAGATCTTATTCAGAACAAACGGAAAGCTCCACTTTGCATATAAAATCACAGAGACTTTAATATATGCTGTTACAGGCAGAAAACGCCTTTCTCTTTTACACTTGACTTAAAGTTTGATATCCGAGTTTCTCTTTTCTGCTGTAAAAAGCAGAAGATCTCAGAACTCCTTTTTTTCATGTGTGCGATGGCGGTACTTAACCCATAAAGTGTCAATTGTTTATGACTAGGGTACATTTTTATTTGTGCATAAATCTTTAAAGAGCAGGTTATAAACAGAGTAAGGTATGAATAACAAGCAATTATCCACAACAAACTGCTAAGGGATCAGGCAATTTTAATTGGTTTAAACAAATACAGGAAAGGGAAAAGCCTTTTTTTGCATGACTTGTCTAGGCTGTCTGCTTTTAAGAGAAGACAAAAAAGAACAGCGAATGTTAAAAATCCAATGAGTGAAACAATACTCCAAAATGTTATCAGGTCTGTTTTATAGTAAGGGGAAAAAGCTCTTAGACTCTTTCCAATTAGGATTTGGTTTATTTTTGAGATTTATCTACGTACTTTTTCTGACATTGGCAGAGATGTGCTAATGCTGAAATATTGGGTTGGCACACTTTGTTTTTCTCTGTACTTCTGAACTTCCTCTAGGCAGAGAGGATATTTATGATAGATTTGTTTAACTTTTTGATCTGTTTAAATTGTAATGATCCTGGAGTTTGTGACTAATGCAATAACTGCTTGAATTATATTATCAAGAAAGTACCACATCAATTGTAGCTTCCTTCAGGAGGGAGCTACAACACTTGCTATTATTTCCATCAAATACTAATATGGATTACTTGACTAAATGTAGGACTTTTTTATGTTCATAAGCAGATTCACAGTTCTATGGAAACTTGCAAGCTTTTGCCAGGCACGAAACACACTTTATGATTTGTACTACTTGTAAATTGTGCATCTGAATTCTTTAAAACATGACCAGTCACTTATCTGGCACTATTTCTATTCCCTGCCTGCCTGAATGTATATTCTAAGTACCTATGGCTGATCAATAACGAACAGCAACAAAAAAATTCTCTGATGCATATGCAAATATACTTGGTTTTGCATATGAACAGGAATGGAAAAATAAAAACAAAAATCCATTAATACAAACAAAAAAGGATTGCTGGACAAGCAGTTTTTGGTATTCAAATGGCTATTTGCAGGAACTTTTCAGATTCATCTCCCTATTTTATCAATGGCCAGACACATACAACATATACCAGCTATTCATTCCCATGTTTGGTATAAAGTAAGTTAACATTTTGAATTGCATTAGGTGGTCTTGCATACTACTGCTTCCTTATTAATTCTCACCCTACTCCATCTATATGTACAAACTAGTTGTCATAAATTTTGTGACTTTCAGCTGCTTATAGCAACCCAAAATGTTTTGGATTTAAGTGTGTTCCTTGGCACAGAGTAAAATAGTTGTGCAGGTCAGGGTGGGGATCTAAGACTAAAAGGTGCCTGTGAGCTGTAACAGTTCTACATTCATGCTGCTCACGTTGAGGCTTCTGTGGTGTGAACAGTATCTCGTCCTGTTGAAATAGGAGCAGAATCTGAAATGAAATATGCATTCATTACTGTCTTAAACAATCTCTTTGGGAACACCAGATGACAAAGGAATGGGTCCAGCTTAGATAACAACAAAAAACACTTCCAGCTTGACCAAAATGCACTGAGAAAGATAATGTTTAAAAGGATTTTGCCTAAGGTTATTAGTGTCCCAAACCAAATGTCGTAGTAGATTCTCTATCCACAACAGTATTTCCTTCTTTTTTTTTTTTAATGGCAATGTGTACATGTTCTCGGGACCACAAGAACCAACAGACCTGCCTGCATACTCTGTTGGCTTTTGAAATCTAGAATTTAATACATTACTCCTCCTGATGCTTTATGTCCTTTTCATCTAACAATCTAATTGGTATCTGCAACAGCCTGACTTAAGAGAATAAATGTGGCAGCATTCTGACCACAGCATGATTATGTATGACTTTTGTAGAATGTAGCTGAGATGAAACCAATGGTGTTCTAAGGAGCCAGCTTCAAAAAAATAGTAAGTAGTTTCTCAAAAGTATAAAATCCTTGCTATAGCCTTTTTGAAATGAACCTCAGTAAAGACACTATAATGAGAAAAGTAAAGTGAAGGCAAACGTAGTTCAAGATTTATTTGCTTGAAGCTACATTACAAATCCACCAACAGACTCAGCTTGCAATTCTTCTTTAATAAAAGAGGCT
Source organism: Tinamus guttatus (assembly GCF_000705375.1). Next base: position 192,348 of record NW_010589860.1, read on the forward strand.
TTCTTTTTATCCCATCTTATAGTAATTATAATTCTTTGAAATAATTCTTAAAGTAGTGCTTATTGCTTAAAAGATGGCCATGACAGAGTCCGAGGTTTTTAAATGAACAATTTGATGAATACCTTAGGAATAGAGGTTGTATTTGGCCTGCCAGATCTGCATCAGAACGAGCCAATGCTAATGCCTTTAATTACAGAGGCCTGGAAGCAAATTCTAAAGTAACTGCAGAGAAAAAACACCTTTAATTTTGGATATATTGGCTTAAAAAACACTTCTTGCAAAAATCAGAGCAATTCCTTCTTTATTCACATTCCCTCTGACTCACTCATACAACTGAGATCTGTGTGAATGTTTAATCTCATACAGTATTTGATCCCTGGGGGGAATTATTTCCTTCAAACAAGAAAGACTTGGGATGTTTATTACATGTTCTTTTCTTAGGCAGGTGTGAATATATGCAGAATAGGGAAGAGACCATGATCTTCTAAGAATATTTTGTCACCACACTACCCGAAGGTGGAGCAACCATGAATGAAGTCACAGCAAAGAAAGGAGAGTGCTGGAACATTGTCCTACAGTATACATTAGTTCTATATGTGCATCATGTTAGAAAAGCCAGTTTAGAAATAGTACAAGAGTTTTAAGAGTACTTCAAACTTCTTTTGGAAGAAGGCACTTGCCTCTGTTGAGTTTACAGTGAAATCTTTAGTGTAAGATTGACAACAACTTGCCTGCACACAGACTTTCTGCTTCAGCATCCTTGTCTCAATCACCTGGGTCAAAGTAACAACTATGAGATGAACAGATTTTATACATTGCAGCTAAAGATTTGCTGGCAAAGAATCTAGAATATATTAGAAGTGATACCCTAGCATGTATTCTTGGTGTGTGAGGAAATTTGATAACTCTAAAGCCAGAGGCTGGCCTCACTGCTGGTACAGTTTATATTGGTTAACTAAACTTCACCAGGGGCTTCTTATCTTCTGGACTAGTCCAGGCCAGGAAAGACATGTATATTTTAGTGTCCCTTCCCAAGTCTGAAGGAAACAACAGTGATTTTTAAGACGTGAGATGTTTGTCTGGTCAAAACAAGAAATTCTCTGTCCTGGGGTTCAGGTTCACATAAAAGCAGAATTCACGGTAAGTATTTAAAGCTGAGGGGATTAAATAGGGTTAAATTTGCTTTTGGAGTTCAGGAATTGGAACAACTTCCTTGCAGGTCAGTCTTTTTGAGACACCTCAGTTGAAGTTGCTCAGATTTGGAACATTAAAGTGAATTCTAGGGAGCTGGAGGTAATGGTACATGAGATGATCAATAAAGAGGTGGCAAGAGACAGCTAACACCTACACATGCAAGTTATACTGTTCTTACAACACGTTTAGGGACATTGAAAATATGCCTGTGATATTTATATATACAAGAATGCAAAGGCCACCTAAGACTTTCAATAGCATCATCTATTTTGATTTACCATAGATAACAGGGCAGCAGCACCAAGGACTTCCTCTAACCTAGGGTATTCTTCCACATTGCATGGGAAAACTGTCAAGAAACTTAAATAGACACATATATATATACACACGGTTTTATGATCTTGTTACTTTTTCTTGCGCAAGAGAGATAAGAGAGGCCATCAGATGTACCCGCAGGCTGAAAAAAAAAAAGGAATATATTTTCTAAATGAAAGTAAAATGACAGCTTCAGCCACTATACGAGATTTGTGTGTGGTAAGCAGGAGATAGCAACGGAAACTGCTAATTTGTGCAAGGACCCCAGGCAGGGTCAGCCTAATTAAGTCAGTCTGAAAACTGTTTAAAGTAGTGTTGGTACGGCAGGGACAGTTTTACTTCAATTACAACACACGTTTGGGAAATTTTATCACGGAGCATTGTGAGATAGGGAAACCTCATATTGTCTCTATTTGTGCTAAATGATGCTTCTCATCTTATACTAATGCTGTACCTTGAAATCCTTACGGTATAGACAACAACTTATCCTTTGCTTCCCCGCAAGGCTAAAAATTCTCAAAAATCACACATTTGATAATGAACTGTGGGTGCCAGGATACTCTCAATCCTTGCCACTTTTCCACACACAGTCAAGCAACATGCTGCTCCTATCGCTTCATGTATAAATACTCTGCTCCTTATTTGTACTGTTAGAATGGCAAGATGTGCCATTCGTCAAAATCTTCCTCTGCAAGAAAAGTTCATACATTCCTGCAGGCAACTGGAATAATTATAAAAGGCAGTAAATTCCTTCTCCAAAGCCTTGCTTTTAGTTAGCTAGTTAGTTAGTTGTAGAACTTAAAGCCTTTACTCCAACTGTGCTAAACGTCCTGAACAAAAGCACAAAATGTACCTCATAAGGAAATACTCATTTTAACAGTCTAAACAGGCATGACAAGGCTTTTGGGATGATTAAAATAATGCCTGTTGAGTCTATGGTACAGAGAAATTTGGTGAATTGGCCAAGGCTGTGCCAGAAGTCTGTGGAAGAGGCAAGAATTAAAACTGGCTCACTCCATACTCTGTATCTGCTCAATACTGTAACTGCAAGGTCATGCTTCCATGAGGATGGACGCCAAACTTTTAATTTGATATTTTTTCCCCACTTCTTCTTTGGGCAAATTCTATCTCTCTTTCTACTCACGTCTCTCTTATCCCGTACTTTATCATCTTTCATTGGCCTTGGGTCCACTCTGCAGGTTTGGAAATTTTTATTTTAGTCCTCAGGAATTTCTTATTTATAGATTCCAGGATTATTCTGAAAGTTCATTGCAGTGTCTCTCTGACTGAGGAAGTAACTAGCATATGGACTATGCAATATGCTCTGGGCAACATAGAAAATATTTTTGTCTAGTAGCTCCAGCAGACAAAGGGAAAAACAGAGGATAAATAACTGTTTCAAAGTTGCACTTCATTTACAGCACAGCTAATGGCTAATTCACAGTCCTGTGTTTTCAGTCAGTAGAAATGGTATTTAACCATTAGGCCTCTCTTTGGAGGCCTAATTGGGGCTGGATTGGAAGCCCATTGAATAATTCCCACTCATGTGGGTACATTTGGATCTTCCGATTATAGATCCCTTAGCTCCAAAGTGGAAATATTCTTTCCATCAGTGATAACAGGCGTAGTAATGTTCAGGGGCTTCAAAACTGGCAGCTTCTTCTCAGATCCCCTCCCTTAGTGGGATAGTCCCGAGTAGTTTGTAACAACTGCAGTTATTCTGGTCCCTCTTCAGAGCCACAGCATCTGCCTGGTCTGAAAGAAAAGTGATGACAATCATGAAGGCAGGTACTAGAAGTAGAGAAGTAAATAAATGTTTGCAAAATTGCATGGGTATTTGCCCCCTCCACCTCTGGGCAAATACATCAAAAGCCCTCCTGGAGTTCCTCAGAAAGGACAACTGCCAGAGAGGATTGTGAGGGAATCAATGCAACTTACTCCCTTTCTGCTGAAATCATGTCCAAGCCCCTTAATTCATTCACAGATAAACAAAACGGTCCTTATTGCCTCTCATGCGGCTTTGACAGATGGTTCTTAGCATTCAGCCCAGGTGTAAAAAGACAGAGATAAATGGATCTGCTCTTTTTAATTCACACACACACTTGTGACTTTCATCTCTACCCGAAAAGCTCCTCGGGCTGTCTATCTGCTTCTTGCTCCATCTATCAGACAAATCTTGTTTTATCCAGATATTCACTTTATTGTGACCCTTATAGAAGGCCCTCCCCTTGGAATATGCAGTCTGCAAAACATAAATCATATATATCAGTAATATGTGATTTACATGTAAAATAGCACTTAATTATAAATGTTCAGGCATTCTTGGCTTAGTGGAAAGTCTTATGAGAAGAAAGGGGAAAAAATAAACAAAAGTTTGTATTTAGCCACATATTTTAAAAAAAGATTGTTTCATTCTCCATCCAAGAAGCAATGAGTTATATGAAACTAAATAGTGATGGTAGAGATGTAGAAGAAAAGGACCTCTTTTAGCAAAGAAGTTTTCTTATCCTAATAAACATCTTGGTGGACTTCCTTGCTAAACCATGCAGAAAATGTGCAACACAGCACAAGGAAAAAGTTTAATGTCATGTTCATCTTTTGCATTTTTTTTTTTTCTGCTACAAGGGAAGACTGTCTTCCTCTATACTTTAGCTGTGTCATGTTGCTGGAAATTACACATGGCAGAAAGTAAAAAGACACAGAAGTAGAAGAGATGCCTGGTACTTTGCCTTATATTTTCTTATATTTTAGAGTCCTTCTATGCACGTCACCCTTCCTGCTCCAAAATGTTTGAACTGCATTTCTGAAAATCTCTGATGATTCTTTTTAATCAAATGAATCACTAGAATTTGGAATCCAGAAAGACTTTTTTACTCTCACGATAAGGAAATTTGTAGATTTTTCTGCTTTCTCTGCCAGATTGCCAGTGTTAAGAGAAAAAAAAAAAAAAAGTGTTCACACTTAAAGTGGAGTTTGCTTTTTGTTTAAATTTGGTCTGAACAAGTGAGAAGTTCAAAGGAATCACCTCCCACAGGTGAAAATGAAACCTTTGAAATAATCGCTGATAGTTAGCTTGTATGAAGGAGAGATCTTACCGCCTCACTCCAGCTGCCTTCGTCTGTACCTCATTTCTCTCCGCAGGAAAAAGATGAGAAGAGCCAGAGGCAAACAGTGTCCAGCAGTGGAGGATGAAAAGGCCTATCTCAAAGGTTCCTGTTTGGCACGAGGCTGCTTTAACGCTGCAGTGGACTCAAAGAAAGCCAGGTACTTTGAGATGGAGAAGGCTTGAAGTTGAGAAGTAATAAAATGCAACCTTCTGTTTTAGATCCTATCTGTAGGTCTGCGTTTCCTTATCCTGTGTGTCCTGTCTTCTAACTGGTCTATGCACAAGACTGGAGAGCTTGCATGTGCTCTGAAGTGTTCATGTGAAACAAGCTTGAAGGAAGGAGGTCACTTTTGACTTTGAATAAATCTTAGGAAAAAGTACTGAAATCTGGCCTTCTCTGAACAGGCAATGCTTGAATGTACTTTCTGATATTAATGTCCAACAAAATGACAACATTATCCTTGCAAATAACCTAACTGAAATTATTATTTTCTGAAAATTTTGCTTTCCTTGCAGGCTCTTTTTCTCTCTGGTTCCTGTACTTGTCTGTTATATGAAGTCAGAGTTCAAATACGTATTGCCTGCTTTGAAATACTGTCCTCTGCCAGTGAGGAGGATTTTTCATCTGCTGATGAAAAATCAAACGGAATAAATGTTTTGATATTCTGTGAACTGGTCTAATGCTGGTTGAAATTATCCGGTACCTTACTGAAGATTCTGGATTATTAATGAAGTCTTTGAAAATCCTTCTGTGAAGAAGGAGGAAAAGGTTTTGATTATTTCTGCCCTCTCTCTTTCTCAAGGCATTTCATGGGAGTGACATTACCTAATGTTCTTCTGTCTGGGACTTGTAATTCAGCTAGATGCAGCATGCAATGAAACATTTTGCCACTGTGTGTTGTGTGTGTTCCTCAGAGGGACATGTTAGTTCAAACCCAGGGCTATGCAAATATATCCATACAACTTCCAGGGCATAGCTGGCTCCTATCCAACTACCTGAGAGTGTGGACAGAATGTGGGCAGAATAATTTTTGTTTGCCTGCAAACCAGAGTAAAGCCATATGCATTCTTCAGTATTCTCCTTACTGTCTTTGGCACAGGAATGAGGTTTTAAGTCCCTAAGACAAGCTGTGAAAGGTGCAGCTGACTGTACAGTAGTGACCTTTTCAAAGTTCCTCCACAGCTCCATTGATTTCTTAACGCTTGTGGCTTCAGCTTCTGGGCTGTGAGATAGGGGTAGAATGCCAGGTAGTCATAATTGTAGGACATTGAAAAGGTTAAATCAGTCCAGCATTTTCATAACTATCTTTAACTGATGTTACTAGGCATGGTAGTTCTGATTTCTTGTACCACTGCTGTAGACAGCTGAAAAAAAATGTTTTTGTTTTTTTCATGAATATGCATGATTGTAATAAGAACAGAAAAAGGTACACACACTTAACCTTTTCTTTTTGTTATAATTTGAAGATTGTACTCTTATGGTCTTCCTGATGTGACATACCTAGCCTGCAAAGAAGAATTTGCGTAGCTTTTCATCTTTCAAAAGTCTTGTATTTTTATGAGTCTGATATGATTTGATGCTTCACTGCTTTTGATTAACAAAAGGTAGCTGCAACTACTTTTTCATTCTTTTGGAGCTGAAATCAAAACATAATTTTATGGAAAAGATAATAAGCAGATGGAACCTTCATAAGCGAAAAGAATTGGCTTGTCTCTACCACATAGAAAGCATTTTCCTCTGGCATGGAGGGCAGTCTTTTCCACGTCCCTGCTATGTTTTTCCTTTCAGGTAAGCTGTTTGTTTTTATTTTTTATTTTTTTATCTTTTAGAGAGAAAATTACAAACACTTTTAAGACAAAGAATCCTGTGGCTTAAGTTATCTGAGAAAGATAAGATGTTTTTCTACTATGCCTTAATGAATCATCAAAGGCCTAACTGCTCTTGGCAAATATTTGAGGTAACTTGGTTGTCCTGAAAATTTTGATGTTTTATAAAGAGCATGGTGTGATGCAAGTGACTAGACACATAATGGTACAGACTTTCCTAAGAAAAAACTTTTGGCAACAAAATAATAGATAGTCATAGAGCACTGTTAGAAACGAAAAGTTCCTTCCTACATACTGACACCTACAAAGCAGAAATAATATTCAGCATGATTTTCAGTTCTTGGGCTGCAGCAAACATTATATCCTGCAAAGATTTTGTTCCAAAATGCCCTTAAGAAGTAATTTGTAACAAGACCTTGACAGGCTTTAGTGAAGATTTGCAACAGAGTAGGACACTCTTGTGCTGGTTATCCATACTGAGAAAGGGATTGCAGCCTTTGTAACAAACGCAAGTGGGCAAGAAATGCGTAGATGATATTGTCCAAGGTTCACAATGTGCTAACTAGGCCAGATGAACCGGGAGAGAGCCTAAAGCAAGAACACTAAATCACCATTTTGCATACATTCAATAAAAACACAAAATAGGAACTGAAATATGACTTGAACTAATATTGTTGTTTAGGAATTCAGCTCATTCAAAGCTATTAAAAGCCTGATGACACCCTAAATATAGATTCGGGGCAAATTTTAGACAGTATCTGAGTTTGAAAAGCTGGCCTATGTGGTGCACAAAAGCTCGTTGTGAGTATAATGGAGCATATGTATGGAACCAGGTGGAGGTAATGATGAATTTGGCGGGTGAGATTATACATGCAACAGAGCATTGAAATATAAACCTACTTAACCAACATCTGTCAAAATTGGGAGAGTTCTATATTGCGGTTTAATTCTAGTCTGGGAGTAGTTTCAGCAACAGAATGTTGTTGATAGCCTGGTGCTCAGGAGACTACAGTGGTGAGGTGTATTTCTATACTTGTGGCATCACTGCTAATTGGAAGATGGATTTCGGAATACACCTATCTTGTGTGCAAGCCAGTGACTGGGATATTGCAATTCAGTTTCATTTGCTCAGTGAAGACTTGTTGCAATCCTGTGTTAATGAAAGGGAAATCATTCCTTTCCATGAGGGCTAGACTTTTGTGAAAATAGTAGAGAAAGTATATTCAGAGAAGTCAAAATTAGGCAAGGATGAGGGTCATGCTTAAGGAAAGAAACACAATGTGAGACCTCATTATTCTGAAACGTGAGATTCCTCCCTTCTCAGGGAGGAGGTCCCTCAGGTGAGGGAATGTTTAAACAAACCAGACATGCAAACTTCCCCTCTGCTCAGCACTGGTGAGGCCACACTTGGAGTGGTTTGTCCTGCTCAGGACAAGAGATACAGCGGCACACTGGACTGACTCCAGCAGAACTGGAAGATGAGAATCTTCACCTGAACATCAGAAAGCACTTCTTCATTATGAGAGAGGCTGAGCACTAGCACAGAGTGCCCAGAGAGGCTGCGGAGTCTCCATCCTGAGAGACACTGAAAATTCAACCAGACACCTGCTGTAGTTGACCTTGCTCAAGCAGCGTTTGGACCAGACAATCTCCAGAGGTCAGCCTCAGCGATTTGCAATGTGTGATATACATGTTTTATGACATGTGGTGCATCTATTCTGCGACATGTGGGGCACAGCACCTGGTAGCTCTTCTAACAGGCAAAGCTTGTGACATCTCAGCCTGGCCTCCAACACAGTGAATCACACTTTGCAAAACTGCTGCCGAAATAAAATAGCTCCTCCTAAGCTCAGATTTGAAATGCAATGTAAGTCTTCAGTTCAAGACAGATGTCAGGCTAACCCATGTTAATTCTTGAAGCACGCCACACCTGAGGCTCACAGCAAAAAGGCCCAGAGGTGACTGGAAGCAGAGTGTTCACAGGGCAGGTGTAGCAGCTGGGGTGCAAATACTGCTGAGGAAAGGACGTGCTGGAAGAGCAAAAAGGCTGCCTTCTCCCCACATCCAACTAGCAAAGAGCACTGAAAGTGTCTGGCAGCCCCTCAAGTACGATTCAGGCAGCCTGGCCAAGTCGCTGCTTGCAGCAGAAAGTCAGTAAGAAATGCGAGAAGCAGAGACTTGGGTAGGTTTTCAGCCACTGTTACCGAACATGGCCTCATGGGGTGGCTTTCAAGTCACTCCATGACTCATCTGGGGGGAGCTGCCATACAGCTGTGGTAAAGGCATGAGGGAAATAGGATGAAACGGGATAAAACCTGGCTTAGTTAGATGGCTTTAACTCCACGGTTGTAGCAGCTATGAGCAAGGCTGAAATGATATTTCAGAAAACCTTTTTTGTCTTCTTCTTTAGGTCAGATTCTTGGACTAATAATGAGCCTCGTAGGCAGGGCACACTGAATCTGAGGGTTGTTTGTTTCATTTACAAAAAAGCAACAAAACAATTGCTGCTCAGCAACACTGTTCTCACTTTTCCCATTTGCAGCCCTACAGTTCCGCTTAGACTCACATAATATAGGTACTTACAGAAATGAGAAATTGAAGGAGGGAATATTCTCATCAATTTTTCATTTTTTTCCAGCACCAAATCATGACCATTTCTACCACATGTGTTGTTTAAACCATTTACATTCATGCAACAAAAGTAGGCTGTAAATAACACTTACAAAAGCAATTCAGTTGAGAAACTTGGCAGCCCAAATGCCTTGCATTTTACTTCGCTATTAGGAAGAAGAGCCTTTTGTAATGACAGTGGCTAATGCTCGCAGCATTCAAATGCCTGTAAATTATTTTTGCTTGCCAAGCAGGGGTAGGGAGATGTACCTAGAATCAGTGTTGTTCTGGCTCTAATAATCTAGGAGCATAAAGTGGGTGTCAAAGTGTCACATAACCTCACTCGGGGCAGTCATCATTGCTGCCAGAGCTGCAGAATGATTCATGTAAAGAACAAAAACATTAAAGTACAAGTGCTCCTTTCCCTAGATGGAATGAAAGTATTTCATGTAATCCACAATGGTGCTTACAATGAATGGGAAATGCATTTATGTGCAGTGTTGAAAGCTGGGCTGAAGCTTAGTGGGGACTAGGTTAGGAATCCTAATCACTTAATGACTCACAATGGTTGGTAGTGGCAATTGTCTCCTTTCTGTTAAAAATAAATAAAATATAATGTGATGCTGTGCTGCTAAAGCCAGTATTTTTTTTTAAATTGCCATACTGCTTTCATCATAGAGATACAGATTATTTTGTGACTAAGACATATGGCAGCCTTTGTTCATACAACTCTTCACTAGTACCAGCAGAAATTGCCTTCAGCTACACAGAAATTCCACCTCCAAACTCTTTCTTTGCATCAGAAGTGATGAATTTCCTTCTTAAATATTCTACTGGTGTTCAAACACATTAAAATAATATGCAAATATGAGACATCATGTTCAAATCCTAATGAATCCAGAAGATTTCACAGCACATTGAAAAGGTACTTTGATACAAATATTTCAGAAAATTATCTTAAAATTTTCTTTAGTTTGGAAGCAATTTACAATGGATCAAGAGAAGCCAATGGAGTCAGAACCACAGATGGCAAACACAATCAAGCACAAGGAGAGAAGTCAGATGGGCAGATCAGGATAATGGAGAAATGGAGCACATGTTCCTTTTGTCCTTGAGACAAAGCAGTCAGTGCCCAAGATATTACATGTATATTTCCATACCTACTGAGGAAGAATAGCGGAAGAAGCATTCCTATCCCTCCTTGTAGAATATCCTTTTCCATTCACTTATGTTTTCCCCGATTACACACAACTGCATAGTAGTTTGCTTTTATGCCTAGTCTAGTCTATGCCTAGTCTCTTACTCTTTTTCCTAACATGAGAAGAGAATCTATGAATGATATTCAACTGGAATATCAAAAATACTTTTTTGTGCTGTGCTTGTTTGGATAGGTGATGGATATAGATGGAAAGATATTTCAGCCCTTAAGGCACTTTGAGGCCCATGTTGGTCAATGCATCAGCAAAACCTTTATGTGAACTTAAAGCTTCAGCAAGGTTCACAGTGAGTAGCAATAGTGCATCTTTTTTTTTTTCTCATTCACAAATATTGTTTTTACTGATAGCATAAAGCATTTTACTTTCTCACATTTTGCCTCAGCTACCATTCAGCTAACTGAGACTCCAGATAAGTCACTTTCCTTTTACAATTGGAAACCCAAAGGTGATGTTTCTCGTTTAGCTGGAAATAATTTGTATAGATTAAGTAACCTTTCAGTTAAGTTATATTTAAATTATTATCTATTCTTTCCATTTTAGAGTCTGTTTGAATCCTGGACAACTTCTAATTCTTTCCTTTCTCTTCTGGCTTAATTCAATTTCTACAACTTTAGAAACCCACAATGTGGTTATGGAAGTTTTATATATACTATGTTAATGGTGTATTTACATCAAGAGATGTGGGTGTTCGCAACCTAGCAAATGAACCCTCTACAACTGCATAGAAAATTATAAAGCAGATGCATGCATGCTTTTGAAAAACACTTTTTGGCTTTCCTTTTTTACTAGGTAGCATTTATCATGTGTACAAAAGAATTGCGTCCTCCAGTCAGGAAAATCAAACCATTCAACAGGAAGATCTGTTTCTTGGCAACAGGATCAAATGCCCTGCATGACTGGTGTTCTGTTATGTGGCTTTCCATCTCACACGGAATGGCTTATGTAATTCAGAACGGTTATATAAAGGCTTAGCAGTCACAAGAGTGACTTCATTCCTTAAGAGTGTTTAGGGAATGCTCCCAAAGATGGTGTCTGCCTAGGCTGTGAGGCTCAAGCCCTTGCTGTTGGTTCTGTAAGAGCAAAGGTTGAACTCAGCTCTCATACATCCCAAAGAGTTTTGTTGTATGTCTTTTAAGCTTTAATTTTTTTTTTTTGCATAAGAGTTATTTCAAGACTCTCTTTTTTAAAATCCTGATGTGTAATTCTTTGCCAGATAGGCATTTGGCAGGGAGTAAGGGAGCGTCATCTTCTCATCTCTGTTTGCTTTTCTAGATGTCTAATGCAGAACTGTTCATGCCTGAGTTGGACTGCATGGAACTGGGTCTCCATGGGTAGAGGGGACATACTGAATGACATACAAGGTGGATCCCACAGGATAGTCCAGCTGAACGCAAAGGCATTTGCTTTGCCCTTGCCCTGCTGCCAGTGCCGGCTGCTTGCACTGCTGCCTTTTGACGTGTACTCACAGCACAGCCTCTTTCTTCCCCGCTGCAGGGACAAATGTGAAACCTTGATCTGAGTAGTCAAATGAGAAGTCAAGAGGACAGAGGTGTCAAATGTCTACATTCAGCTCTGGCAACCTATGATTTCTTCCTGTCAGGTTTATGCCACTGATTGCCTTTTTAGAAATCAAAGCAGAATTTGTGTTCTCCTTTTCTTGCTATGTTAACAAGTAATAATTTGGAGGTTCAGAGCTGCACTTGTAGTGTGAGGCCAGTAGTAGTTTCCAGTATATGAAAAAAAGTCACAAAAAAATGGGGTTAATGTACTGAGTGCACTGACAAAGAGATTGCTCTAGGTCTCTTTTGTAGGCAATCTGACTAAGATTTCTTTTATGATTACTAATGGATATGAAATGAAAAGTTAGGGCCAGCTGCTTCTACTCCCTCTGTTCAGAGCACAATGTGAGGGGAGTATGACGAACATTGCCATAACTGCTCTTGTTCTGTGTCCAAACACCCTGCAGAACAGTCCTTGCTTATCTTGTTCCTGTCCTTGAGGGTATACAAGCACAGTATTGTTTTAAAAATATATTAATATGGCAGGCAGTGAATGTAGGTCATTGTGTTCAATGTGACAGCACTCTCCATCAAACCACTGCCTGAATGATAATGTTGGATGTTCAAGTACATAAACACTTGCAGAATGTGTCAATTTGGAAAACTTAGGGTTCTGTACTATACATGCAACTTCATGTCTCATATAGGAAAGGATTTGGGATACCTGCTATTTTCTGCATTGCAGAAGTAATAAGGTAACCATTTTTTTTCTGTACGATTCACACACAAAGTTTTTTTCTGCGCATGACAGCCCTGCATGGTGTTCATGCTAGAATTCTGACCCACACAGAAAACTTGCACAGCATTTTCACTGCTGGAAGAATATTCAAATTCTCAGGTAAATATGGAGCTTTAAATGAAGCAAAGATAGCAGCAACAGCAGGCACCAACATTAGCCTCAGGTTTTGGCTTCCTTTTCAACCTTTCTACCTTTTTCTTTTTCAAACACATGTGGGTTTTGGAGAGAGACATTTTCTACTCACAATGTCTCAGATTTTGAACATAAATCTTAATCCATTTCTTGTTTTCTAAATATGGCCTATTTCAGGGTTCATTTCACATCATGTCTGCATGCAATCAGAGCTCTTCTTTCTTTTTTGTTCATTGACTAGCTGCACTTGTTTTTATTTTTATTTGCTTATTTATTTATTTTATTCAGACCCATTTTTGCCATCTTGCTTCCACTTTTTTTTTTCTCTTAGTTTTCCTTTCTCCTTCCCAGATCCTGGACATTTTGACTAGATAGGATCAGAACTGCTCTTGTAGTTTATGGAACACATTATCCAAAAGTAAAGGCTGCTCGGCCTTGCTTTCACCCTGCATATTCTGTTTTCTCACTGTTTTCTATATCATATGTAGTCCAGCAAAACTAAGCATTCAAGATGCACAAAAAGGAAGTTCTGGTCTGGCTTTGCTGAGAATTTTTAGGGGTCGTAAGGCTCAGTACTGGTGAAATGTAGGTAACAATTCTGGGAGCAGAACTCACACTAGGTATCACAATATGCGAGTCCAGTGACACCTACACTGAAATACTGATCAGAGTATGCCTGCAACTTTGTCTGCAAAGCATCTTTATGAATCTGGGAGAACCAGAGGATAAAATGATGTCTTGCCCTTAGTTTCTCCTTCATATCCTGCAGTTACTGCATTCACAGAAACACTGGAAAATTTGGATTTCTAAGCCTTTCATAGCAAAAATATGGGGAAAAGGTCTCCACAGCTGATCTTCAAAATATAAGAATGTAAGGCCCCTGTTCTGGATTTGCCTAACTTCACAGAGGTTTTCCAACTGTGACTTGTAGCCGATGTCTAGGACAGAGGATAACAGCATTCTCTGATCCTGTCTGTTCAGATTCTGGAGCTCGTGGTTTGGGAACTTCCAGAACCAAAGGTAGCATTTTGTATTTAATAGACCTTAACTTTTCTTTCCCGGATCTAATTACTTTTTGATCCCATTTAGAGTTTTGGCCTCTGCAACCTCTTGTGATGGACAGATCTGTACTTTGACTATGCTCTGCTTTAAGTCTGCTGCTTGATATTTTAATTTAGTGCCCCTTTGTTCTGACATAAAATCTGAATAATACCTCTTCTTCATGCCACTCATTATTTTATACACCTCTACTGTATTTCCACCTGTGGTCCTGTATTTTGCCACTTTAACAACTCTAGTTAATTTAATTTCTCATCATACAGGAATCTTTCTGTACCTTTTATGACCCTTCTTACTTTTGTCTATATTTTTTTCTAATTGTATCACATTCCTTTTGGAATGATGACCAGAACTTCACACAGGAATCAAGATATAGATATTCCATATATAGCATACATATTCCTATTTGCCCTTTCCATTTTAATAATTTCTATAGTTCCGTTTTGACACCACAATCATAAAAGTGACATTTTCAGGGAACTGTCTGCAGTGGCTTCAAGATCTCTTCCGTAATGATAACAAGTAATTTCAAGTCTACCAACGTGATGGTAGGTTTGTTTATTCATCTTTGCATTCCTTTTCATTCTACAGCAGATATCATCTTATCTACATTGATTTGAACTGAGTGTCATCATTGTTAATAAGACAAAAACCTCTGCAGCCTGCATTTTTTGTAAATTTCTGCATTACTCCCTTGAATCGTCTGTATCTTTCCCAGCCCACTGATTTGCTGAAACTCCAGATCCTTCCAGGGCTGTCTTGTCTTTTAACAACTTATTAACTTGAAACAGGTAACTGAGGACTAGGTGAGAAACTGGGTTTGTCAACAGCCAACTCCAAGATGGGAAGGGTGCCACCGTCCCTTTAAATGATCTCATTGCGTTTTAAAGATTTGTGTGTTTTCTGAGCACGTGTAACAGATAAGGCTGTTTTTTACTGGGGGAACTTAGCTGTAATGTTAGGACAAGATGCTAGGACCAGAAGAGGTTTTCTGCACTCTGAATATCCCTGACAGGAAACCTGTACAGTGCTTGGCACACTGTACAAGTCTAATAACACAGACCCAGGTAACCAGCAAAGTCTTCTCCTGAAACCTGAGGCATTTGGGCACTTGTGCAGCTTTCCTTAAACAGTCCTTCTGGCCAAAAACGGCCACTGAATGCCTAACATAATCTTTCTGTTCCTCAGATTCAACTTCAATTCTTTTGTAAACTGTTCAGAGACCTGAAGATGGGCAATAACATGCAAAAACAATAGTTGCAATTGCTCTTCTCTTTTTCTGCCCCTTTCGGTCACTATGCTTGACTATTTCATGTATTCACAGTTTGCAAGCACACTCAAATTTCTCCCTTTAAAAAGGGAAATAAACTTGTGTATCTCCAATCCTAGATTTCAACTGTGTAAATAATTGGGTGGTGTATTTTTTTTTTCTTCCAGAAACTCAAACCCACAAACTCACAATGGTAGGAGAGAGTATGAAAACAAGTTAAAGCCCTCAAGTACTCCAGGACAGCACTGCTGTCAGTAAGATACCTGCTGTGAGACTGAGCCATTCTTGCTGAAATATGCCTAGAATATGACAATTTTTAAGAGTAATATTGAGATGCCTTAACATTAACTCTAAATATAGCTATTTCAGGTTCTATTCTCATGGCACTATTGATGCACAAGATCAGTTTAATGACTGAAAAAAAAACCTGATCCAGATGACAAATGACAGAAAATAAATAGCAGCATTATCTCTCAGTTACATTATCACATCCCTGGGGAAACAAATAAATCTGACTGAAACATTAAAAAAGTAAAAAAAAAAAAAAAAAAGCAAATTAAATGTACACAAGATAAAATAAATTATGCCATTTTCGACATTACAACCACTTTCTACAATTTGTTATTTATGCAATAATCATTTATCAGTGCTTTCATCTATTTAGGTACATTATTATTTCTACTAAAAACTAAAGACTTTTCATAAAGAAAAACACTTTAGTTTCAGTTTGAAGCCATTTAAAATATTATCCAGGCCTTTTTGGAACTCGCTAGTTTTTGAAAAGAAGGGAAAAACAATGGAGGAAAGAAAGAATCCTTTTGATCATTTAGTCCAATCCACCTGCTCAGACAGGATCACCTAGAACAGATTGCACAGGATTGCATCCAGGCAGGTTTCAAATATCTCTAGAGAAGGAACTCCACAACCTCTTTGGGTATGTAGAAGGCCTCACTGAGTTCCTCTTCCTGATCAGGTGGCCTGTAGTAAACACCCTGTAGTAAACAGTGCTACCCTGTTAGCCTGTTCTTTAATCCTTTAACTTTTGATTTGCTTATTATTCAGACCTAGGCAAGAACTCAGTACTTTCTAGTTGCTCTCTCACATAAAGAGCAATTCCACCACCTCATCTTCTTAGTCTGTCTTTCCTTAAAAGCACGTAGACATCCATGACAGTGTTCTTCCACTAGCTCAAGATGAGGACTGTTAACACTCCCTGGAAGAGTACCAGCCAGTGCTGGGATTTTACTAACTGCCACAGCACTTATTTCTTTTCCTCTCATTCAAAACTATATTTTTTTTCCAGCATAGACTTTTTAAATTTGGGAGTAATAGCAGAGAAGGGTTTATTTGTTCAAAGAGTTATTTATATGTGTTCTCACAATGCCTATGTTTGCTTTTCCTACCACCTGTATTATTTGATTTAGCCCTATTTTTGAGTTCAACAGTAGTCATTCATTTATTTGTACTATAAAACTGGACACATGCCACATCCAAAGATAAATCCTGAAAGTGTTTACTTAAATGCAAATAAATAAACGGATTTGAGTCTCATTTGTGTTTCTTTTATTTTTTTTCAGAGAATATTTGTGTGGTTCAGATGGCCACAGAATCACAGAAGAGCTGAGGTTGCAAGGGACCTTCTCATGAATGAAGAATCATTTGTCCATTCTATATTTTCAAATGTGGGGGAAGAAAATATTACCCCCACTACAGTTAATGTTCCTATCAGTTCTGAACATTTTCAAACACAGAAAGAAAAAGATAAAAAACTGCCTCTGTTCTTCAGAGTACTTCATGATAGGTAGAAGTTACCTGAATATGACAAGAAGAAACTAAATTTAAATACCACATCCAGCCAAGAACTTTTAATAAATACCTAAAGCAATGTTACCCTATGAAGTTCAGACGGGAAAAGAATCATCATTTTCTAATATGATATACTTGTAGTTCACAAATTCAGAGCTCCAACACTTCTCCCTATGGTTTTCCGGATTCTATTATGTTTAACAGGAGAGGGACACAGAGCAGACAGGACTGCGTAGGTGATCAACCACATTGCATTACCACAACACAAAATGCAGATATCATGTATCAACAGTTAACAAAAGAATCTGCAGACAATGCATAAAGCATTACTAATGATGAATCCATAGAACGATATTTTCATAAAATCTGTGTATAATTGTTTACTTTAAGGGTTTACTTTTCTCATAATGTAAGTGGGTCTAAAAAGAGGATCTAGAAATGTAAAATGATTTTAACATAATGCCGAGTCAGCCTATCTGTAAACAGAATAGTTGAATTGCCTGTTCTGCTTTGAAGTATACCAAAAGAGTGTACTAAGGAGAAATTCCTTTGGGGAACTTGGCTGCATCAGGAAAATCTGCATTTACTGTAAAGCTGGTGAGATTTTCTTTAGTACTATGGAAAAAAATATATCCTACTTTTTGCTATTATGAGTTATAAAATCAGCTCTAATTACTGCTGTCATATATTATAATAAAGATCTGATTCAAAGCATAGTCCAGTATTTTATGATATATTAATGAACTTTGAAACTAAATTAATGAGAATACTGCAGTAAAACTGTACTGAGTGCAGTACACTCAGTACAAACTAAGCGTAACAGCATTTCAAAGAAAAACTTTTTAAGACCAGGACTTCCACAAGCATTCCTTCTCCTTATTAATTTCCTTAGTCTAAAAGCCTAGCAGGAAATATAGGCTCTGTTAATGTGCTCTTAACAAGACTTTTAAAATTAGGTTTCCTCTGCAAGGGAATGCTAAGTCAAGAGAGAAATAAACAAATTTACAGGGACCCTTAAGTCTTTCCTGTTTTTTACTTTACACTATCTACCTCTCTTCATCCATCCGTTGTCAGTTCAGCCTAAGATTTTTCAGAGGACATCATAAAACTAAGGGTGCAGCTCCATTTGCAGATATGACATTAAGCAGGGGCTGACTTCTAATCTGATACACACTGAGATGTCTGTCCTTAGAAGCAAAAATCAGTCTTATCCTTAGAATCAAAAATCAGTCTGAGATCCTTAGAAAACGTTTGATTTGAAGTATCTACGGCAAGACACTGTTCTCACTTGCAAAAAAAAAACAAAACAAAAAAAAAACACACGGTATAGTTTCCTGGGCAGGCAAACATCATTTGCTATTGGCCACAACAGAACAAGTGTGCAGCAATAAGCAGGACACCTATGTAATTGTGCCACCTCCATGCCAGGTGTTACTTGGGGACTCTGAGTCATCAGCGCTGGGCTGAGCAACGGGAAGCAAAGCACATCAGAGCCAAGTTTTCATGGAAAGGGAACATCGACAAAATTCTGCCTTTCTTCTCTTCCCTCTCCTGTTACAGTCAGCACAATAACATTCATGCCACAGCCAAGGCAACTTTATTCACTGTAAAAATATCGGGCTGGAGAGCTTGGCTTTAAGAAGGGAATAGAAAAGGTAATTTTCAGTTGAATTCATCCTCTTCATACCAATAGTCAAGGGAGCTTCAGCCCATCTAACACTGTTATCTACAGCATAGAAGCTTATCTCTGAGTTAGTCACCCCAAGTACCTTTAGAGTCAATAGAAATAGACACTTTTAAGACATGATTCATTCAATTTTAGCCAAAAACCTCAATGATTAGATGAATCATGTCCCAGATTGCCTATTTTTTCTCCACTGACAGTGAAGAAAGCCTGAAGTGACTAGCTCAGATGTAGGTGTCTATGCATATATCCCACCCTTTATAGTATACTTATTCATGTCCCTCAGCTTGCTTTCTATAGAGAAAACTAGTTTAAAATATAGTGTGACAACAGGGTCCATCTAATCACACTTCATGAAGGTGTTTTGTATTTCTATTTATGGAAGTAATGTAGTTTGAGGTGGGGGTGCTTCTTGAGGCATTTTGATTCCCCTGATTTTGTATGGAGCCTACAGAATGTGTATATGTAAGCAGCGTATGCATGATATTTGAAAAATATTTTTTCTCTCTAAATATATCCATAGTATACACACAGTAAATATACACAGTATGTGTCTCGCAACACCAGTGAAAAATCCAAATGAACAATAATTTCCTGGATGGACTAACTCTATTTGTTCATTTCTCCACTAAATTTTAAATATATATAAATAATGTATTAAATGCACGTACATTTAAAATAATGTATTAAATACATTTAAAATAACACATTTAAACTGCTCTGTAACTATAAGATGGCTTTTAAGGGAAATAAAACCTATTATTTGTGTAGCAATCCTGAAATAATTTACTTGTTTTAGTGTTGCTAATGAGGAACACATCTTTGTGGTGTTGAACTTTAAGAGATTTTTGCCATCCTCTTCACTAATGAGTATCTAGCCCAGGATACTGCCTTTCATAACATACTGTTTAATTTTAAGGGCCACTGCATTTGATATAAGTTTTTCAAGAAGAAAAAATCTAAAATAGGGCACTGCTCTGTTACTTTTTACTAAAAGAGGATTTTAGTGGTTCAGTCAGAATACAAAGTTCCCCAAAGCACTCTTCTAGTTTAGAATTTGTGTGCTAACTCTAGGAAAATATTTTAGGAAGTAGCCCTCAGCTAAATCTTTCTTTCAGCTATGTAAATACTTGTTTTCAATTTATAGGCAAGCTGGAAAACTCAAAAGGATGGTCTACTCATACTACAAGCAAAAAGAAAAAAAAAAAAAAACACGTCTGTCACTCTGTCACTGGTGGAGTGATCTCAGATTGACTGAGAGATGACCAGAAGAGAAGTTGTAACTGAGGTTTATAAACTTTGTATTCAAACATGCATCCAGAAGCAACAACTAGCCCCTCTGTGGTGGGGCCACTGTGAACTTTCACTATTTTTCAGGGTTTTATTTTTAGTTTGTTTGTTTTTTTTCCCCCTTGGATGGGTAAGAGGGAAATTTATGAATTGCAGTGTCAGAGGGCAAAGTCTGGAGACCCCCTAAGAGACTCCAGCTCTCAACGGAGTCTCATGAGCACGCAAAGACTGAGAATTTGAGCATTCCATTACTCATTAAAAGGGACTATTACACATGGCATAATCCATTTAATGCTTATCATAGAAACTAATCCATGAGCTCTTAATTTAGCTATGAAATCAATCAAGGAGAAACCATAAAAAGATTTTTAAGCTCTCACTTATAATTATTAGAAATACTGGGAAAATGCTTTCCTCTGGAGCACACAGCATGTAAATCACGTCTTGCAACTGTCTGGGGATTTCAGTGAACAAATCTTCCACTACCTAGACAATAAAACTGATCTTAATGTCTTCTACTCACCCCTTGGGGCACATTAGAAATGGGGATTTTGCTCTTGAGTTTGTCCTGTGCTGGTGTCAACTATTTCTGGCTGAATTGGTTATTGGTGATCACTTAGAAAACAGTAACAACCATGACACTTAGAAAACAATTGCTCATTTTAAAGATTGATATCAGTTTTGATGACGAAAAGAACCAATCAAACTACAGTACTGCAGGAATCCGAGCGAGAGGTCATCTCCTCTTTTCTTTTCTCCTTTCCTATCTTTTCTTTTCTCTTTTCCTTCTCTTCTCTTCTCCATTTCTTTTCTCTCTCCTCTCCTCTCTTCTTTTCTCTTCTTTTCTCACCATTCTCACTACTTGCCATAAGCTTTTTGGTGTTTTAACATGGGTGATGGATTAGATTGTCTAGGAAAGATAGATTATGCAGGAAAGTCCTTATAGTAGGTTATGGTACACAAAACAGATTTACCCAAACACTGGATGTGCATCTTCCTGCTAAATTCTTTCTAATGCTTTGATTTCTTAGGTCTGAGAAGGGGAAAAAAGTGTTTTAGAAATCTGGGTCATGAATACATTAAAAACCCACAAAAAATGGACTGGTCAATTTAGGATCAATCCAAACCCATGTCATAAGACTGCTCATTCCAGCTCATTTTCTAATGCAAAGAGGGCAGATGTGACATCTGTCTAAGCAATGAAAATCATTGCATGGAAGTCTATATTTCAAGTTTTCATGTTAATTTTTAAAGCATAGTATATTCTTAGTTTAAGCTTAACTGAAAGAGATATGGAAAGCATCCACACTCTTCTACTGATAGATCATGAGTCCATTGGTTTATAGATTGTCTTTTCTATATTTAAGAGCATACAGCACTGAGAAGTCTCTGTACATTCTGTGGCCTTATTTGTCATTAACAAAGAAAAATGTAGTAATAGTAATGATATTACTCCTAAACATACTTTTGAAACCTCTGTATTGATAGTTTTGCAATTCAATAGCAGTATGAGAGAGAAGAAAAAGGAATTGGGAAATGAATGAAAAACATTACTGAAGTTAAGACTAGCTTCGTAAAAGACTACTAGCTTTGTAAAGCACAGGTCTGACTATAAAGTATAGCAGGCCCTGGAAAGATGCAGTTCTTAATATTTTGGAACAGAGGAGTGGAAGGGACCATTTGGACCACTGAGTTTAACTCCTATTGTTGAAGATATTCAGTTCAGAAGGACCGTCAGAACCTTTGCTCTGCTTGTGACCTTATACCAAAGTATTGCTCTGTATCCTGTAGGAAGTTTAAGATCCTTAGAGCAAAACACTGAAAAAAATGTTAAGAGAGTGAAGGATAGTTTGGAGGCATCAGTAGGAGCAATGAGAACCAGGTAAAAATGTAAAGCTGATCCCAGGGAGTAGACCAAACTTTGTTCTACAGAGAAAACAAAAGACTGCAGCTGTCCTAACCAGT
>NW_010589860.1:222846-244772 GCF_000705375.1 Tinamus guttatus
TGTTAAAGATATCAGGCTGATCTGGCATGCCCTAACATAGGTGAATGTATATTGCATTTTGCTCTATTTCCTACTTGCTTTATGTTTAATCCTGCAGGGAAAACAAAACAAAACAAAACAAACGCAAAAAAAAAAGTTCTTGAGTTTCTTGAGTTCTTGTTTTGTCATTTTCCTGACTACTGCTGGGCTTCCTACTACTACAGGGCTCTGGAATTTCAGGACACTCAAAGAAAAACAGTTCTTGAGTTTCTCGAGTTCTTGTTTTGTCACTTTCCTGACTACTGCTGGAACACAGGGCTCTGGAATTTCAGGACACTCATATATTGTAAACTGGGCTGCTTAAGAGAATAAGGTGGCAATTTTGTGGATTTTGGCAGGTTTTTATTTGTACAGGGGTGGCACAGAATGGAATGCACTCGCTCAAATCCTTTTGCTCATTGCATCATTGCCATATAAAACTCGTGATAGAAACTATTTGATTTGCATTCAAATGTTAACTTTTATGACCAAAATTCCCATAAAAAGATCTGTCTCATAGTCTGTCTTACGCTTAAAAGTGAAAAATGCTCAGCTCCTTTCACCTTGTTTATTTTCTACTTCTGTAAATGTTTTGGATGAGAATACACTGCTGACATATAAATAATACAAGTTTTGCTCAAGTTGTTGAGGTTTCCTCTCCAGTCATACTATTGAATTGTAAAAAAAATCAGCAGCTGAGAATATTGGTGACAGGTCTCCTTCCAACTCAGGAGATGCTGCTGGAGTCCTGAGTTGAAGTCCAGATGTGAGTTGTGGTCAGGTCTGCCATATTGGCCTCGGTAGTCTGTTGTTCACTAAGGGGGAAGAATGGTGAATTTGCTGCCTTACTCCCAGAGATTCTTTTGTACAGCATCCGTTATCATTATATGTAAGGCGTTACACATAAAATTTGCCTCTTTTGGGGGGTACTATTTCTCTTTCAACAAGAATTCAGTGTATTGTTACAGTTTTGAATATTAAATCAGGCACATGACTTAGTTGCTATGGAAACTTTTCTGGAATAAAATGAAAAACAAGGGGAGGGAACACTGATGAGTGCTAATTTTACAGAAGCATAAATATTAAGTATCCTTGGTTGGTGGCAATTGATACCACCTCCTTGTTTTATTTATTAGCAATATGTTTGTAAGGAGATATCTCTTAATTTACCCCTTACCCCCTTTAGAAAAAAATGCGTACACTATTGATGCTTTACAGTTATGCGCCATTAGTCATATTAATTTGCCTAATGCAAGAAAGATGATTATTGCACAGTGCCTCATTTATAAGAGATGTAATGCAGTGTAGTCACTTGCAGTGCAGATATAATTGTGATTCCTCAGGATCCACATAAAAATATTAAGTTGCTGGTATCTTTTTGCAACATGGATTATCTAGTTTGGAACTTTTTTTTTTTTTTTTTTTTTTAACCAATGATCACTCTGGCATAAAATCCAACATTTAACTACTTAAAAATGTCTGTTTCCTCCCAACTCCTTGTGGGCCAGGGTGGGATATTTCTGCTACTCCTGGTTGTCTATACGAAGCTTTTGAGAACAGTGTGGCTGGCACACCACTTCTACAAAAGATCCTTGCAGTGCTAAATCCTGGAATTTGAAAGTTTCTTCCATCAGTGAATAAGGTGCCTGAGTAACTGAATCAGTTGTCTGTCCAATATATCTTTATCATTTCCACCAGTTTATTAAGACATGTGATTTTTTTTTTTTTGCCTTGTATGGTAACTCTGGCTGCTTGTGTTAACACAGTTCTTTTTTTGTCTATTTCTCCTCTGCTGCAGTTTTGATCTAGCAGCTGGAGGCCGAACACAAAATCACAGAATGGCTGAGGTTGGAATGGACCTCTAGAGATCATCTAGTCCAACCCCCTTGCTCAAGCAGGGACACCTAGAGCCACAGGGTGGCATCCAGGCGGGTTTGGAAGATCTCCGGAGAAGGAGACTCCACAACCTCTCTGGGCAGTCTGGTCCAGCGCTCTGTTACCCTCACAGGAAAGAAGTTCCTTCTCACATGGAGATTAAAAAAACGCAACTCTTCTTCACAGTAAGCTATATAAAAGGCTAGCTAGCCAGCATCATGCTTTCAAACCTGGGGCTAAAACACAAGGGGAGATGCTGAGAAAAATCAGCTTTCCCTTGATAAGCACCACGACATGCCAGAGAGGAGAGCACCTACAACAAGCCTCAGCGCAGACCCATTTTCCTTCCCCACTGCTATGTCTTGGACCACACACTTCCCTGTCTCCACTGGGAAGGAGGGAAGCGCGCCCGACACCAACCCCGGCCAGAGGCGACAGCCGCTGGTCGCGCAGGGCTTTGCCCAGGCCACAGGGCTCCCCGCCAAACCCCGCTCGTGGGCACCCCGGGCTGCTGGTGACCCCAAGGGCAGCCATGGCCGTGGCCATGGGCAGGTGGGGACACCAAGGCTGGGCGCGCTGCGGAGGGGCGCGAGGAGGGTGCCGGGCTGGGCCCCGCCGCCATTAACCCCCTCTGGGCAGCCTTTGGGGCTGCCTGCGCCCGGGGAAGCCCGGCGAGCCACAGGCCAGGGCAGAGCCTGACACCATTGAGGAAAGGAGGGAGGAAGGAAGGACGCTGGGTGAGGATAAAAACCTACCAAGCAGAGAACAGTAGAAGAGCAGTAGTGAGTGTTTGTATGCTCAGTATTTTGATAATTCATCAGAGATGAGCTGTCTTCCCCTGACATTCCATTTAAAACATTCTGTAAAACAAATCTAACAGTACATTTTCATGGACACAAATCACTGTTTGCTTCTTCAGTATACGTGCATCTTGTAATCTTCATAGGTAGCGTGCCTTTATGAGTCTGAGGGAGGTCAAAATACTTATTTTCACTTCTTTAAATGTTTGTTTAAATTCATATAGGTCCAATAAAAGGTAAAACATAATCAGTATATTCTTATACTTCACATGGCACATACACATGGAGTAGGCTACATTGGCTTTACACAGTGGTTTTATTTCATCACAGTTTAATGAACCACTGGACCATATTAGATCCTTCTAAGCGCTGTCTAAAAAGATAATGATTCCTAATTGGAGCCACCATTGACATTCAGTTTCTTTTACTTCCTTGTATGGGGTTTTCTTTCACTTTTTATTTTGTTTGTATGTATGAAATAAAAAATACACTGATCATTTCTAAGTGCTAAGATAAAAATTACTGAAAAGTCCAGTGCAGTTCATTCTTGCAAAGCTGATTAGTGAAGCATAAAATTTTGCTGTTTAACTAACTCCTGCCTGTAGAAATAAGATTCTCAGTAGGTCATAGTAGCCTGACAATGTCTGTTTTCTTGAGCTGATTTTGCCCCTTTCCAGAAACAGCAATTGGGCCAGGTGCTAGAGACTCAAGAAAGACAAATCTTGTTATTGATGCTTCCCACTTTGCTATCAGTACTTAGAAACCTATCAGTCAGCACTGTACAGTTCCTATTAGTTGCTGGCATTTTTTTCTAAATCTGTTTTATACAACATGCAACATTCTAGGTAATGTTTTTATATCTTACAGGTAGGATTTTTATGCTTGTCTCTAAAATCCCTCTCTACCCAGAGTTTTAGGGTGTGTGTGTGTGTGTATCTTCCTATTTCGAAGAAAACTCAGAGCTTGCTGGAGTATAACATCTCTCATCTTCTGGGGATAGAAGACTTGCATAATTGTGGAAGTTTTTGACACATATGCCAGAATGAAAGTTTTTTATTTCTTAAGAGCCTCATGAAAATGCAACTAATTGACAGTTGACTGCTTCTTTCCTTCTTAATTATTAAACTTCAGGACATTATGAATAAGAGTGAGTGTTGAGATTTTTTTCTAAGTAAGTACTACAATGTGTGCATAGCACCAAAAATCACAGTACAATATTTCCCTAACAATGCCAGGAACTAGTCACAGGCGTACTGCCTTCAGGAAGCAATTAAGAAAATTTTCCAGAGGGGATATCTGCTAAAACTGCTTTGCAAAACAAGTTAATCAGAGTGAGTAGTAATTATTTTTTTACCTCACCTTCAGAGACCTAAGGACGTTTTTCTCCTACTTTATTTACAGAGGTGAAGTGTGCAGAGACTTCTCATCAGAAAACTAGAGTGAAAATTAAAAAAAAAAAAGTGGCATGTCTGTTTGAAGGTTATAAAGACACCTTTAAGTAGCTGCCTATACATGATGCAAGGAATGACCTTCCATTAAAATGTTTCTTTATTTAAAACAAGCAAACAGATAATTAAAAAGTCATTTGAAAAGACCTCAGTAGCAGAGGAAGCTGTGTGAACATTTGGGGGATGGTTGGGAAGATGTCAAGGCCTCTGGGTCATCTTGTTGCTGGCAAACTGATTACAGAGTAGAACATTAAAAAATCTATTTGAAGTCACCAGGGAACAAGGAGATCAGCAGGTCATTTATATAATAACAGGTCACTAAACTTAGGAAAGCATTAACTGTGAGCCGTTGGGACTGGACTTTCCATGTCAAGAAATAAGAAGATATCAAGTTTTTAGCAGACCACAATATTTACTCTTAGGTTCATTCACTTCTATTTTCCCCTGCTCTGATGTATTGATAGGTTTGGGTTTGCTGTTTTTCCTAGTCAGCCTGGGAGAACAAATTTTGCTGTGGTTGAAAGACTTGACAAAAAGCTGAAACAGTTGCAGAAAAACTTAAGACCTTGCCTCAGCATGTCATCTTCAGAGGACAGTGATAGGACTTCCAACATCACAGAGATGTTACTAACAATTCTGTGATGGATAGATGTACCCTCTGCGGTGCTATACGCACTGTAAAGTATGTACATTGGTTTGGGAGGTTAGTGGTAAACAGGTGAAGGAATTATTTGATCTTATGAGTTGGATGCACTTTCATACATTTATGGAGAAAATTGATATTTTCTAGTGCATGAACTTTGTGTATAAAAGGAGGTGCAATCACATGTGAAAATTCATATTACAAACAGGCACTAGAAATGTTCTGTAGTTTTGTGATTAAGATTCTGAGAGAGTGATTTAGGTTGAGCAAATGAATAGCTGATTCATATGAATGAGCACATTAAGTAAGGACACATATACTATAAACCATGTATTTGAACTATTAGTCAAGAGAGAGAGAAAGAAACATAGGAACAAAGAAAGAAAGAACTTAAAAAATATTTCTTCCTTGATGTCCAGTGCCAATCTGTCAAAATTTGCAAGATTTTAGAAGAATAGTTTTATAAAATTACAAATGAATCTTCAAGATCTCCTGTTATTACTGAATTTAATACTGTCAAGCTGCTACTGCTCCTTAGGAATATCAAGGCACGTTTGGGTTAATTCCATACCAAAAAAAAAAAAAGTAAACTCATGAAAAATGTTTAATTGCATTAAAATCAAACACTCATAAAAAATAACAGTGTGTCCCACCAGCTTCTGTTGTGCTAATTGATGGCTGGATAATCTGTACACTGCTTCTTCCTAATCACTTTTAACCCCAGAAAGTTCAGCCTTCTTATCAGGAGTTGATCATAGCTTGTTGTTAGTTTCTGCTTTCATACTGCATGTTTCTGCTTAGTTCTTGCTTTTATACTGCATGCAAGCAGACTTGTTGAACTCTGCTGTTCTTGGACAAGAGAAAACGCAGATGATCAGTGTTTGGAAAGCTGACATTCATGATATACTCTGAGGATTCTACCTGTCAAGGTAGGTCAATACTGTGAGACAAGTGTAAGTCAACTGCTATGCACTAGATCAGGCAAATGTACCATCTAAATACAATCAGCATACGGTCAGTCTAAGAGCCCCCTGATTTGGCCATAATCTATGCTTTAGAATTAAATGAAGCAAGATCATATCTGGTTTGGTAGATCTTGCTTGAGGTAACTTGCTAGTTCATTTTACACAGATGGTGCATGAGAGAGATTCCAGAAATTCTGTCATATATCAGTGATAGTGCAGCAATTAAAGTGTGAAGGGTTGTATCCAAGATCTTGTGTCCAAGATCAAATCATCCTGAGATTTGGGTATATGTTCTGTCCTGATCTAGCTATTGCTGAACTGGAGATAAAAATTACCCTGTCCACACATCAAAAAGTACAGAACGAGTGCAGAGTGGATCTGTGGGGTCAAATCTACACACTACTTTGTTAGGTTTTGCATTAACTCTAGTCTGGCCCCGAAGACTGAGAGTATTTAAGTGCACTCCCAAAACACATTAGTTCAGTTTCATCCAGAAAGCGTTTAGTTCATGCACTCCAAGAGCCAAAATGTGTAAAGTGGGGGTAGCTGTGAATGTCACTTTAAAAGCATACTCAGGATCAAAAAGAAGGTGCTAATGAAGAGAACAGAAACGTAAATAGATTCAATAGAAACAAAGTGCATGGACCATGGCCTCACTGTGCTTAACCTACCTTTTTTTTTTGCAGTGCAAATTTACCAGAAAAACTTCACTTACCCATACACAACATCTTCAGCCAGGGAACAAAAAAGATCCTTGATCTCTTTTTTCCTGGAACTTCTAACACTCGATACTATCCTAAAGAAGAGCTTCTCAACCCTAAGTCAAGAAACATTTTGACATTTTTCAAGAACATCTGCAATTAACTAAAATCTCAGAGACTGTAGGGGGAACCTCCAGCCTGATTTTCTGGTGGCTTGTACATTTTAAGGCCAGACAGGACCAGCTTCCTTCCTCTGTAACACAAGACACAGATTTCATGGAGAGATTTTTGCATGAAGCCCCTTAATTAATGCTCATGTTACAAAAGTTCTTTTCTTTTTTTTAAGTCTGTCAGTGAAAGAAGAGGTATTACTCTCAAAGGGATTCTGCATCTGTGATTAATTATGCTCACTATTAAATGTGTATCTTGTCTGCTATGTGCAAAATTTCTGTTGGTGAGAAGGGCAAAGTGGAGATCCGTAGCGAAATAATAGCAATGAAGTCACCTATCCCTAGGGTGTCTTTTTCTATGTAATATGTGGAAGCACATTCATGAAACTTATTTTGTCTTCACTTATATCTTCACTGCATGTGCCAATATGGATCCAACAAAATGTTTGGTTAAATAAAATGATGAGTTTCCCTGGACTTCAGATAGAAGAGAAACCTGGGAAGAGCATGATAGAAACAGAACAAAATAGCTGAGATGGGAAGGGACCTCTGGAGATTATTTGGTCCAACACCCTGGTGCAGTCCTTTTAGAACACAAAGTCCCAGAATTTTTCTGTTCCTTCAAAGTGAAGAACAGACTCCCTCATGGTGATTTTCAGATGGCCTCGCTCCAAGGGACTGATTCAAATTCCATTGGATTCAAGAGAACTGCTCTAACTGATTTCAGTAGACACTAGAGTTAATCCCAGAAGAGCAGACTTGCTGGGAAGTATAGAGCCACTCCAGCCATTATATCTGCCAATGATTGCTGGATGATAGAATTAAATATAAATAAGATGCCAACAGAAGCAATACATACTCCATACTTTTCCCAAAAGACTTATATCAGAAAAGTGATGGTGGCTTTGTTTGGATAAAGATTCTGTAAGAGACGGTGTTAGATTAATGTCTTAGGCTGTGGACCAGGTTATCTGTCCGTGTATAAGCTCGAATAAACTTCCCAGGCATGGGAGCTTTTTTTTGACTACTTTTCACAGATCCTATGAAAGCCTTTGTTGTTTAGCCTGCCTTATCTTCAAAGGCTGAGTAGTCAGCTTGGTTTGAATGCTCAGAGTTCAGCAGTGTATGTACATAGATGAGAGCATGACTGCAAAAGGGTTTGACCTAAATCTGCTTTCCATGACAGGAAATCCTGAGAGTATCTGTCTAGACTGTCTTCCCTCTCCTCTCCTTGCTGCATGTGCTGGGTTCTGTGGTGTGTTTTGCATATCTTGTTTCATATTGGGAGTATCTCATATTACTGTTGCTACATGTCTGTGTCAACAGTTTAGTGGTATAGCTACTAAAAATATTTAGACATGGGTAGTATAAATATTTGCTTCTAGTCAGACTTCTTCAAAATTATTTTGGTACAATATTTTCCATACTGATTGCTGGACAAGGGAGAAGGGTTATTTGTAATGCTGTTTAGTTCTTGGTCAGCTAACCATATAAGCTTGCATTTTTTGGCCAACTATTTTCTCACAACACCCCTATTGTACAGGAAATAATTTTACCTCAGGTTTATCACTATAAGCCTACACAGGAAATCTTTAGGTCTCTAAAGGTTCACTCTGAAAAGGGAGAGATTGTTCTCCTGCTAAGTGAGTTTCTTGATGGACATTCAAGTCATATCAGTGGGAGAACCAGAGTATATCTTTCCTGTTTGTATTAATTTTCTTGCACATTTTTTAGCTGTCATTTTTATAGTTGTGGATTTATCAACTAGACTTTGTAACTGGCAGAAATGGCAATTTCATAGTCATTTGCATTAGAAACTTTCTCTCTGGACCTACATTTATAGCAACAGCTGATGTGAGCAGATGGAGTTTTGAAGAAGTGAGAGGGACATGCACACACACCACTGAAAAATCATACTGTCCATGAACTTTGATAGAGATGTTACCTATCTACTGGAAGGAAAATTTCACCTGGCAATCTGTCCTCAACTGCCTAATACATCCAGCTTGACTGATAGTGCTGTAAGATTGGGTAGACATCTTTCATGAGTCTATGATTTCAGAGATGGGAAGTGGCAGAGAGGAAGGGCAATCTTTGGCTGCAGCAAAAGCTGCTGTGCTTCTCCTGTCTTCTAGGTGCTGAGACAATACAACAATATATGAGTGTATTTTCATCATCTATGTATTTTAAAACACTAATATTTTAAAAGTCAAATATATTTTATACTTAATGCCATTTTGACCACATATCTGAGGTTGTTCGTGTTGATCTCCAATCCTATGCAAAAAAAAAAAGTAGAAGAAAAAAAGTTGGAAGTTTGATATTTCAACAAAAAGTATGCTGAAGTGTCAATATGCTGAATCAATCAAAACATTTTATAAGTCAAAAAGTACTGCAAGTCCTGTTTGTATTGTGCATCAAGTGTATACTATGCAAATGAAACTATAGTTTACAAATACATTAAACACTTGATTTACCCAGATGTCCTCAGTGGAAAAAATGTTACCTAATCTTATTTTCTGAGGAACACTACAAGATGCTCTTCAAAAACAATCTTTAAGTAGAAAAGAAAGGAACTGGTGCTCACATATGCAGAAGCAATGTGGAAATTTTTCCTCTTTGTTGTGAAAGATGAGAAGATTGTCATTGTCGGTGATGGTTCAGCTATGTAGATTTTTGTAGAAGCTGGGAAGAGGTTTCAAGTCATTCAGTGATACTGACATACTTAAAGAGTGTGCTTTTCATTTACTCATGCTTTTATGTCTCTTAGCATAGTTGAAGAACTCTACAAATGCATGAAGCTTAAACAATCCATTTTTGAGATCAGCTTTTAAAATGAAACAAGGATTTTGCACCTCTCATTCTTCCTTTAACTGATAGGAATGATTCAATTTGTCAGCAATGCCTGAAGGAAAAAAAAATACAGATAAACTCCAGCACAGAGTGCATAAATTATTTTCTCTATGAATTGGCTATTTTTATATATTCTTTTGCCTTTAAAGTTCCTTACTTCAAGTTCACCTTAAGCATGGTAAATATCAAATCAATGTCAGTAACCGCATGACCTGATTGTCTTCTTTAAATCTGTGTGAACAGAGATGATTCAGATTTAGTATGAGAGAAAATAGTCTAGTCAGTCACATTTACTTTTGAGATTACCAGCTCCATTTTCTTTGTTAAAGTAGAGATTTTTGGAATCTACTTTTGCTGGCATTTGTTTAAGTTTATCATACAAGTGCCCATCTAAATTGTCAAGGTGCTTCTAGTGAATACTTAAACCAAATCAATAAAAAAATAGAAAAAAAAAGAAACTGCAAAGCCATATCCCATCAAGTTTGTTTGCTTCAAAAACCATTTTTAGTTTAGCTCACATACAGGCTTTCACAAAGTTTAGAAATAAGCAGGTGACTCAGAGCGTGTCAATGAAATGTCTGATTTTTTTTCTAGACTTTCCCTATCTGAATCTTGCCTATATCATTAGTATTCAGTAATCTTTCTTACCAATTGCTAAAAAAGTTATCTTAGCTTTGTAAAGTAGATTTTGATGTCTGTACATTTCTGACCAAAACACTTTTCCTCCTCAGGCATGATAGTGATGTGATTGTATTGTGTCAGAGAAGGTTGACCAAACACATGAAACTGTACTCAAGATGTTTTAGTCCAGTAACTGAATATATCAAGAGCACTGAAGATACTGATGACAGACACTTTAGTGAAGACCATACAGAGTCCTAGACTACACTTGCAAGTGTTTTATCTGCATAGGAATCTATGTCATTACGCCTGGTCTAGAGGATGATACTAGCAGAAATAGCATGTTCTAAAATGATGTGACTAATTTCTGTATGAAGAGAGCTGGAAAGTCAGTACTATTAGTATTCCCCATGCACACATAAGGGAGAAAGGAATGATCTTTTGACTCTTAAATAAAAATTATCTCTGTTCATATACTGTCAGAACGACATGAGTGCCTCTGTGAGAGCATTCCTACTGTTGAAAATGTTCAAGTAGTTGCTGAATACTAGCAACTACTAGTTGAATACTAGTTGTTCCCTTTTTAAGTAAATTAGTTGCTCTTCATTCAAAAGTATCCAGGAAAATATCCATTTTTTTCTCATTATCTGCTTAAAGATCAGTTTGTCTCATAATCTGCTTAAATATAACAGTCTTCTATGTAAAGAAAAGGTACCGAATGTTTAAGGAGAAAGAATTATATTCAGTTTTGTAAT
Organism: Tinamus guttatus; assembly: GCF_000705375.1. The sequence continues at coordinate 233,696 of NW_010589860.1, forward strand.
TTAAAAAGTATTAGCAGTGTCTTTCGCTTGTTTTTTTTTTTTTCATGGTAGAGGAATATTCTTAATGAGAAATATTGGTCCTTGTCATAAAAGTTCATGAAAATCCCTTCAGAAGACTATCACTAAGCTATGTGATTTTCCCAGGGAGACATCACAGATTTGAATAGGCTGGAAACTCAACTTAGTATATGGCTGCTTTCTCTGCCGAGAGTCTTTCATTGGTCCATGCCTTGCACTGCCAGGCAATTGCTCTTTTCTCCATTAATGGTACTCATAGCTGTATAAGATTAAAAGGCTGCTTAATCTTCACACTGTTGTCAGTCACATTCAACCGAAAAAGTCCTGAAAGATGATCCACAGTGTGTGAGCTGAATAGGGTCTGGGTGGTGGTATCTGCACGTAGGAAAGATCAGGAGCACCTGAAACAGTGATGCAGAGGTGACTTCTGCCTGACCTGATTTGAAATCAGGTCATTGGTTTCAAATGTGTCCCAAGCTTAGAAACCAATGCTGGGCTCAGTGGGTTTATTTCACCCCATTTTCAGCTAGCTCCTCCCATTTTTTTCCTAAGCCTTACATTATCATGACCTTTCTGCATATCTGAATGATCTCCATGTCATCACCAATGCTCATGAGCTCATTTCTGAAGTAATTATTGCAGGAACCCTAACCCTCTTAGGCCCTGCTGCTCAGCTGTGGCTATGTCCTTTGGAAGGGTTACGTCAGCGAATGGAGTAGGTATAGGAGATGGTTTTACTATCACTGAAGTCAATGCTCCTGGCTAATTCTGCAGGAGCCAACAAAAAAAAAGCAAATGTTTCCACTTGATTTACTACCATCCAATGGTAATAAAGTATTTGCTTTTAACCTCTGGATCTATAAACTTTTATCAACCCCGAAAGCCACATAGACCTCGCAGTATATTTGTCCACCAGCTAGCACCAGTTGATATAGGTGCCTGCTTCTGGCTTGGGAGTAAAGGTTGTTGATAAGCTTTTTTTGTGGTATTCTCAAATTAATCCTCGCAAGATGCATAGCGGAGGTTAGATTTAAAATACCGATACTCTTCAAAGTGAAGTAGTCTTGTCAGGATTGCTAAATAAATGGTGTGGTGTACATAGCAGAGCACGTTCTGTTCAGCGGAACAATAACAGGAGGCTAAAATCATATTAACAAATGACCATTACCCATTACAATCACCTTATTAGATGATGCTTCTACTATTTCATTCTATTCTATAAGGATGTTTTATCTTAAATTGTTTATAGTGCAGAGAGCTTTTGGGGGTAAGTAAGTTCAGGCACTCTCTTTGTCTGTCCACCTCCTGAGAATCAGTATTTACTGATGTTCATGACCTTGTCAGAATTTATGGTGCTGGTACACGCTGCTGAGCTGTAGCCATAATTCCCTCCAGAGAAGGCAGAGGAGTTCAAGTGTTTGGGCTGACAGATAGGGCCGCAGTGACTTTCCCTGCAGGAATGAGGGACGGAACCAATCTCTTCCTTACTCATTACAATCACTTTTATCTTAGGTTAAAGATGATGTAATTCAGAGCCGCTGTTGTCAGTGTTTTATTCTCTGAAATACTGTTATACCTAAATGACAGTAGCTCAACCCATTGCAAACATGAACATCTTATTCTTCTCTTGTACAGATGCCACTATTAAGCTGAATAGCAAAGGTTTTCCCCTGAGAAATAGACCTTGCTGGAAACCTTACAACATTTTTTTTTAATTGAAAATATATTCTTTTTTAAAAAAGCAAGATGTTGTGAATAAATATTGGATGTTTTTGAATTTCCTCCAAGCATGAGAAAGGATCCAATATAACCTACTGGTTTGGTCTGTTGAGCTACTGGATGGCTACCTCTCAAAATACTGACTGTGTCTGGGCCAGATATTACATGTAGTTGAGAGGTCTTTGCTTCAGAGAGACACTGTTAACAAAGTGTTCCAGAGATGGGAAATTCAGGACAAGAAGGAAAGAAGTCAATATTCTTCAAAATGATAATTTTATTAGCTGACGGCACACTGTACTGTCCAATTTACAGTCTGGTTTAAACCAAAAAGCTCTACTTAAAAGCCAAATCTACACATTTTTCTACAAAACAGAATGCCATGCTTTGGTCTATGCCAGGCCCAGACGATCTGGGAAGAAGCTGTTTTCTGTACTTTTCAAAGGAATACACTTTTCAAAGGAATATGCTTTCACCACAAGACCCTCTTTCATGGAAGGCCTTACAACCTTGGAAATAACTCTGTTTCCTGCTGCTTTTAAGAACACAACATTACTATGTTATTTCACAGCCACTACTTACCAAAATTGTTTTTGGTCCTTAGAAACATTTTGCATGGTGTCACTTGGTGTGAGCTGAGAGTTGGTAGAATTGTCCAGACAATTCAATATGTTCCAATACCAGAATGGAAAAGCTAATATGATGCCTTGATGACAAACTACGGAAACCAGCTAAAACCTGGATTCTCACTTACTCAAGTGATAAAAAAAAGATTGCAACCTTTGTGCCTCCTACATCTGTGTTATGTCAAGGCTACGTGATGAGGTGAATTGAAACCTAAGTGTCAGTGTTGATGAGGAAATGGAAGGACAAGGTAAATCCAAAACTCTGTGTAAAAATGTCATGTTGACTTTGTTCAAATTTCAGATGGTTTCCAATCTCAAATACTTCCGTAATCCCATCATATCCCATTTCAGCAAAACAGTTAAGCATATGCTTAAATTGAATTGCTGTCAGTCTGATTTAAGCTGCGCTTTAAAAAAAGCACATTCTTAAATGCTTTGATGAAAACAGAGGGATTGAAACATATGTCTAATGTTCAACTCATACTGGTATATTTTGCTGAATGGGAACCTTGAAAGTATAAAAGAACTGAAGCTATGTTTCTTCATTGTACTGGTACTTATTCTTATAAAGATGTGCTGATTACCCTTAGAATGCGACGAGTTTAGTTCAGACTGAGTTCAGTAGGAGTGCTCTCATTTATCAGTTTTTCAAGTACATAAACATTTACAGGAAAGAAATTCCATTCTTGTAGTGAATACTGGAGTTTGTGGTGGTGCCAGTTAGTGTATCTGAAGGAATGGAAAAAACAATGAATTTAAAAACTGGATGATTTCCTCTTGAAAAGTTATCAAAGTCTGAAAAATAGGAAATCCATGCGTCCCTTGAGCAATGCATGTAGTAAATATATAGTGTAGTTTTCATTAACAAAATATGAAACAGGATTAAATTCTCAGTTTTGAATATATGTTTCTACAACATATCCCATGTTTATTCTTTTATACCCGCACAGAAAAATGCTTATGGAATTGTATTAATCATTTTGGACTCTCTGATGTTAACTGATCAAACCATGGTTATCTACAAATAGAATTTTTAAAAGTGTTCTTTGCTCAAAGGCTTTGATTTTTTTTTTCCTGTATTGTGGTCCTTTAGAACAATGCATTCCTTGTAAAGTCTGAAAGGATAAAAGCATACTCCATAATTTTAGCTGCAGAGGAAGAATGGAAGTCTGACAAATTAATACTTAGAGGGAGCATCTGGCATGCTGAATGGTAGAGATTTAGTCCAGAAAGAGGACTGGGCCAACACAAACTTTATGAAGTTCAGCAGAGAGAGGTGCCATTCATCAGTACTGCCTAGGAACTGAGTGAAGAGCTACCTCTACTTGACAGATGTCAGCCAATGAATTTGAGTCAGTGATGTTTCATCACGACTAAAGCAAATCTCATGTTGAGTTGTGTATGTAAAAATGTGGCTAGCAGAGAAAGAAAAGTTATTATCCCTTTCTCCTCATTGCAGAGCACTGTGCAACAGTGTCTTGTTCTGGGCTACTCAGTGCAAAAAACTGGTCGCTTGAACTTGAGGTAGTCACCCAGTTTATCTAGATGAGGGGTAATATCATTTTGTTAATCAAATACGCATGTTGAAAGATTTTTTTTTTAAATGCTGCTTGTGTAGTACCTCTAAGTCATCATTACTCTTTCTAGGCTATCTTCTTCCATACAGCTGTAGTTCTTTGTTCTCCCTTTGGTTTATTTTTCCTGTGCTGTGATTTCCTTTGTAGAAAAGCACAGATATTAATGTATGTGTATGAATATATTCCTGTAATTGCAGCAAAAGTACGGCAAAAGAGTTTTTTTTTTTTATTTTGATGTTACCGAAAGATCAAAACCTCACCTTTGTAGTAAAATAGCTCCATTATCGCAAAACATATTTGAGTTAGTATCCAACCCAAAGACCACCAAGGTGAAATGGAACCTGCAGAGTTATTGGGCCATCTTTGTTAGTTTTTTTCCCTCTGAGGCCTAGAGTGCTTCTTGGTTTGAAAGGTTTCATTATACCAATTTTAGAGCTATCCAGCTTCTCTTGTTGAAGTAAATGACACATGCTTCCTCAACTTCAGAAGTAGTTGAATGTAGCTGAAAGTGTCGTTGTGTTTTAGATCAAGTTCTGTGCAAATTTCCCCTTTTACTCCTAAAGTGTAGATGTGTTTTCTTAGCTTTTCAGCAGAATATATCAAGATTTAAAATTAGCAAAGTGTCCTTAGTAAAGGGTTTTTCAGTATTTAAAAGTTGTAGCTAACATCTTTTCAAAACAGTTGATGATACCAGGTCACTGGTATTCATAGGATCATGGGGTAGTTCAGGCTGTAATGGAGCTCAGGAGGTTTCTGGTGCAGCCCCTGCTCAAGATGGCTCAGTTATTTTATAGTTATACCAGGCCTACTAAAGTTAATATATGGACACACACTGCTTTGAATTTTGTTTTAAATCTGGGTATTTAACTGCTGATTTGCCCTCTTATTTAAGAAATAAGCATGAAAAACAATCTCAAGTTTCTCTTTTCTGTCTTGTAAACTTTTCTTTTGCACTCCAGGAAACTCCATCCTCACACTCCTAGGGCTGTGAAGCTTTCGGACTACTTAATGTCCATCAGATTAGATTGTTCACACAATCCTAATACCTCCTGCAGCTAGGAAATTGGGTCTTTCCATGAAAATGGCATTTTATTTGTTTCTACACAAACTGCCACTCCATGAGTGTTTTTTTTTTTTTCCCCCTCAGTGGAGACACAGTAAAAATATTGTCATCATCAACAATGCTATTGGAATTTGGAACTTAAATAGGCTTCCTAGCAGCAGGCATCAGCTACATAGCAGTCATAGGCTTTCTGTATTACTTTTTGCAGATCCACAGGCCAGACTTTCCATTTTGCTGAGGATTTGTGGACATTTTGTTTTAAGCAGCTAGGACTATTCAGGATGCATCAAGTTCAATATGAATACTTTTTAGCATCCAAGCCCTAAGAGGATTCCTGACATGCTATAACTTTTAAGCTTGAATGTTATCCATCCTGTAGAACATCAGCGTGATTTACAGTTTTTTAAAAGTTTGCACACAGACTTCCCGTATAGATTCTTGCTCCGTAGTTTTCTCTGATCAGCTATGCTGTTAAGCTTAGATGGAGAGAGAAATTTCAGACCAGTCACACTGAGGTTGGAATGACTGTTATTTGTTATTTTTTTCTATGTTACAAACACCCTCTATTTCAATGCATGCTCAAGTTACCACATCTTATTTTAAGATCCTGTTCTTCATCAATTTTGGCATACATAAAACATGTAAGCAGAAATTTCATGAAAACATAGGAACAGCTATGCAGGGTGAAACTAAAGATCATTTGGCCCACTATCTGTGCCAGAGGCTATTTGTGACTGTCTGTTTCAGAGGATGAGCGTTGCCTTAGGTTATATGTCAAAATAACTGTTGGTTTGTTTGTTTTAATTTTAGATAAAATTATTTGCCCTGTTTTGAGATAACAGCCAGAAGTAGCTGAAGATAGGAAGTCTTGCTGTAGATTTAAGAGATGAAGCAATGGCAGGATCAGGAGAAAGGCAGGAGGTGAAATTTAGGGGAAAAAAAACCCTTTAATATTAAAAATATTCACATATTTTCCACTTTTTTTTTTCTACTAGGAGGGCCCAATCTCTTGAGATCCTGTTAGTGCATCAGTTAAGCTCATTTTGTCAGTCCACCTTTCCAACTGCAATAGAGCTAGACATCCATGATCCCAGGCCTCAGGCTTCTCTTGCTTTCAGAAGGACATTTTCCTTTTCCCAAGATCTCTCCCATACAAAACCTTAAAAGTTTTATATATATGCATATGCATGCATACTAACACGCATATACAGACATAGGACAAACTTGAGATGAAAAGAAGAGCAATTCTGAATTATTGAGCAGATCTAAACAGAAATTGCTAGCCAAGCATCTGTACAAACTTTGCAGAGAAAAACATGAATCCTAAGTCTCAGCATTTTCATTTGCAAATGGCTAAAACTCTGATAATGCAAGTATCTACACCATTTTTAGTGACAGGTCCACAGGGCTTGTAAATAGTTTGAAAGACAAATGCTGCTAGCAATTGAGTGTTTCCAAATCTTTTTAATCACTTGGCTTTCAAATGATTAGAGGGATGTGCTATGGATCTCAAGATGGCGTCCTATGGGGATGACTCATGTAGAGAGTAAATATAACCCTACAAGATATAGTTCTGAGATTTTTAATTAAAAAAGTGGGGGTAGGGAAGGAAATTGCTTCCAAAAGAATGTTAGTCTTATTAAATTACATTCTTAAAAGTTAGGTTATGCCACTGTTAAGTCTACTGTCTATGCAAATCTAATTCCTTCCCCTGACATTAATTATATAGTCATGTGATATATTAAGTATCCCCCTTTCCCCTCCAAACCGAGCATCATTTACTGCAAAGGATAAAATAAGTTTCAGGAATGGTTCTGCTTAGCTTGACTACTAGGTACTAAGTAAAGAAGAAATATACCTCATCTCACCCTGTAGAAGTGTTCTGAAGATTGATTTCTTCAATATGTAGGAAGTATTAGAGTGATGAAAAGATGTTACAACAGGAAAGATGAAGAAAATGATGAATAAATTAATTATTTTGTCCTTGTTTCGTGCTTTGAATGATGTATACAAAGATGTACAAGCTGTACCGTTGAATAATGTTGATAAACAGAAATACTGAATGTCTGATAAGAAAATGAGTGTTGCATCACATAAATGATAAAGCAATCACAAACTGTTTAAAGATTCATAAATATAAGGGGGAGGAAAGAATACTGTCAGGCAGCCTTTGACATATCCTAGCACTTAAGAACTTGATTTTTCAACCTTAAAATTTATCCCACTTCTGTTATACTTTTTCACGTAATGTCTATGGATATAGGATTTATACAATATAGATTTGTGTTGCAGTTCAGAATTAGTAATGTATTTTTAATATCATTAAAAAAAAGACACTTGGCTATTATCAGAAATAAAAGGGAACCTAGAAAAGCAGTTGGCAGATCAGGATTTTAATAAAGAACATATATACTCCTGGGCAGATGTGAACACCTATCTCTAGAAGCATATTAATAGATGTCCTTAATAATTGAACATATAGTATGTTTCTATGCATACAGTGTCCTTTCTATGCTTCCACTCTATTGCCTTCTCACTGTTAGCAATAGGTAAGTAAGAAGAAACTTCTAGTTTGGTCTACCAGCAGGCTGCAGGCATTGCGCATTGCTCATGCATCACTGTTCCTTACGGCATTGCTGACTTCATACAATTCACTTTTTTCTTTTTTTTTAAGTCTCCTGCAGAGTCTGCTTTCTCACTATCTCATTTTTGTTAAATTTAGTTCTTAACAGCTCTCAGAAACCCAGTTTCCTTGTCTTCACAAAGCTGGACATTTCAGCTGCCAAGCTGCTAAGCTGCAGTTGCCCCTTGAGTGTATCATGATCCACCTGCCAGTACATCAGCATAATGAGATGCCACTATAACCTGCCAATTAATACCACAGTGATGGAACAAAATATATTCCCCATAATGTTAAGGGTCTGAATGAAACACAGACAAACGTGGGAAATTAGAGCAAGGCAGCTGGTAGGAAGAGCTAGATGGGTGAAGAGACAGGCTAGACATCATTAAAGACGTTTGCTCTGCTGAGAAGCATCCTTCTCTCTTATTACTTGAGAACAATACATCTCAACTCAAATTAAAATGAGAGTTTGTCTCTGCTTATGCAGACTATCCTTCATTTTAATCCCAGCCTCTAGCTAGACAGATCTGTTGATGCAAAGCAAGAGGAAAAGATCGAGTGTGGCTGAAAGATTTTCATCTTAAAAGAAGTTCCTGATGTTTTGGTTCAAGTTATTTGTACAGGAAAACATAGATCATGAGCTCAGGATTATGTTGTGGCGCCATTGTAATGCTCAAATTTAACAGTATATATGGATCAGAAAGACTGCTCTCCCCTCCTTTCACTGTGCTTAACATAACTTTATCCCACCAGTCTGTTCTGATTACTAGTTCTCCACAATGCTAAACACCAATATGTAGAAGAGAGCTGAAGTCTTTAGGGCAAAGACAAGTGGACTTCCTAGACTCAAGATATAGTATCAGTGACTGCTCTGGGGCAGATTAGTGAAATGCTGTTTTGAGTTCTGAGTAGGAGAGCGAAAAGAGAAAAAGAATACAGTGACTAATTCCTTAGGATTCTTTTGCGGCAGTTGTGATAGGAGATACAATGTTTTCCATTTGTATTAAATATGCATGATACTATAAAATATTTAATATTAGTACTTTTGCTGATTGTTGTCTGTAATACATACTAAGCAGTCTACTTTGAATTATCTCATAGTTATGGCAGGTAAAAACCTCCATTAATTTTAGTAATAAGCAAGATTTCAGTTTTACAGCAGCCTTTATTTAGGCCTAGATCCTAATTATTTAGAATTAGGTCCCAATTTCTTTGATTAGCAATGCAGAGAGAGTATATATTTTTTTTTACCTTTGAAATACTTCTTGCTCTTACTGGTGATAAATGAAGCCTTTGGAAGGTTGCCAGAGTAAGAATTCAGAAAACTATCTTCCTCTGCTACCCTGTGGTGTGATCCAAGGTGCATCCCCTTTGCGTCATCTCCTGTCGCTTTGGATGTTTTGTCTACTTGAGACTATGAGTCCATTCCTTAAAAGATGTGTCACTAAGATGTTCACAACATATTTATTCTGATGATGCACTGGACTCCTTTACGGTCCTTAGGGATTCTCCTAGTGTAAACGATTTGCATTTGAAGATAGGAAGCGTAAAAATGGTGTGTATAATTTCTAGCTTTGTAAAATCCCAATCCCACCTAATAATGCTATTTTAGAGACTAATCTTTCTGCAGTCAATGGAATTAACAGTTACTGTGTTTGGATTATGGTCATTTGCCACTGAGTCTTCAGGAGAAATTTGATCACAATGATTTGACACAATGAAGAATCAGCCGCCTCGGGAAGCCCACACATACCTCAGAGCCTAACTTAGAAAACTACTGCAGAGTTTTGTCTCTGTGTTCTGTAAACATCTTCTTCCTTGTAAGATCACATGTCAGGGAACGAGTGCCTTCATGTGGTACCCCTGTAAAACACACAACAGTACTGAAAAATGCTACAGGCCAGCACTTGCATGGGCAGGATGACAAAAATCAACCTTCCAGGAGATGGAAAGCACCAGTCCCTGAACAGAAACTAGAGCCCTTTTCCAGAGGCCTGGGACACCTCCCCAGGGATGTAAAACACCTGACAGCAAATGCCCCAAAAACACAGAGAGCTCACAGTCCTGTGCTGAAAGTCACAGCTCCCCTTCTGCTCTGTGCTGTTGTTATTGTTTGTATCAATTAAAAACAAGAATAATAAAACATGTGGAACAATATTTATTGCTGTTCTACATAGTTATATTTCCACAAGGCCAATCCTGGTATGTGTCTTGCTGCTGTAAAAATACAACTGACAGTTTATTATCCCCATTACAGAACATCCTTCATTATTTATAGAGATTGTGTTTGGAAAGAAGAATGATTTCTCTTCTTTCCAGAAGCAATAATAAAATGATAACGCTTTCTGCGAATAACCAGCTTCTTTCATGCCCCAAGAGCTTGCTGCTTACTTCTCATGGGGTTTCATAGTCAGTTCAACAGAGCTGGCTGCACCATTGCATTTATTAACCACCACAGGTAAAGGGTGTTTTTTGTCAAATTCTGTTTTACACCCTCACGTTCTTGTCAGTAATAAACAAAATATTCCTTGAAATTCCCCTGCGTGTGCACAGGGGTTGGACTGGATGATCTCTAAAGGTCCCTTCCAACCTTAAGGATTCCATGATTCTATGAAATGAATTTATGTTTTTGATGCATTTTTTAAAAGATTTCTGTACAGATATGTAAGTATATGGCCTATTTAATAGAATATATCACCATCTGACAGACCTAAAATGATGATTCTTCTTCCCAAACCAGTGGTATGGGAAGATTTTTCAATGTACTAATCCTTAAAATGTTATTTCTACTAAAGACAAATGTTCATAGCTCTTTGACATAAATTACACAGTGATTAATCATAAAGTATTATTTGATAACAGCTCTGCATAACTTAAAAATTAGTAAATTACACAGTGATTAATCATAAAATAAAGTATTATTTCATAACAGCTCTGCATAACTTAAAAATTAATGCTATGAATTATGCTGGTTAAAAATAACACAGAAAAAGCAGAGTTGCTGAATGCCTTCTTTGCTTGGTGTTTACCAAGTGCAGCCCTTTAGAGTCCCAGGCCTTAGGGACAAGAGAAGAAGCCTGGAGAGAGGAAGACTTGCCTAGGTAGAGGAAGATTGGGTCAGAGAGCACCTAAGGAAACTCGATACCCACAAATCCATGGGCCCTGATGGGATGCACCCCAGAGTGCTGCGGGAGCTGGCAGATGTCATAGCTAAACCACTCTCCATCATCTTTGAAAGATCCTGGAGAACAGGGGAGGTGCCGGAGGACGGGAAGAAGGGCAATGTCACACCAGTCTTCAAAAAAGGCAAGAAGGAGGACCCAGGCAACTACAGGCCAGTGAGCCTCACCTCTGTCCCTGGAAAAGTGGTGGAACGGCTCATACTGACTGTTGTCTCCAGGCACATGGAGGACAAGAAGGTGCTCAAGAGTAGTCAGCATGGATTCACCAAGGG